>CM074719.1:11137940-11170440 GCA_037306005.1 Rhinophrynus dorsalis
TTACAAACACACACAGTGCACTTGGCTGTTTGCAGATGCTGTACTACAGCCAAATTAATTGTGCACTCCTGAGCTTACAAGTTAACCCTCTGAATGCCAGAGAGGTATCCAACGCATTGCTTTGCTATGCATTGGACACCTCTCTGGCACTCAAATGGTTATAAGTGCAAATTAAAACACAGAGGACAAGAATGAATTGTCAGCAAACTGGCTACAGGCTTTTACTAGAGCGGCAGATCTCGGTGCTCCAACCAACGCCTTGTCCTTAAAATTAGCACAGCTCATTAATAAAACATCAGATAATCTGACTAATTTGTCAGACACTCAGCCTGTGGCAATGGGGGGAAGAGATTCGTTTTACTGGGAAACGGCATAATGAATAACTTTATGTAAGGTTCGGCTAATTGTTCCTCTGAGGTGAAAGGAAAGGCAGAAAGGGTAAAAAAAAAGTACATTAGAGCGGGAATTATATTTCTGTGAACTGCACTAAAATGGCCCAATTGTTAATCTAAACAGCATTTTCAGAAACCGCTTATTTAGATGCATGTGAGGCTTTAGAGTAATACTAAACACTTCCCACTAACGACCCCTCAAGTAGCTTAATCCGAGACGAAAATCTTAATGGTCATAGTCAATCTATTCGGTTAGGATTGGTTCTGAAAATCTTTTATTAGTATTATGGGATATCATAAGCACAGAGACAGATATGTGTTTTAGATGCAGGATAGGGGGAGGTGTGATAAAAAGGTGATGAAGTGGGTAGGACTTCTCCGGTGTTATAAAATCTCCAAGGCCTAAGTTATTTTATGGGGCCTATGCACTAAGATCTCTGAAGCTGGAGAAGTCTTTGTGTACTGGCCCCATAGACTAATATAGTAACTGGACATTTTGTCACAATCCACCATATCACTTCTTTATCGCACCTTAGCACATCTCCTCAAAGGACCATCTAAAGGCTTCTCATTACCCACGATCAAACGTGACTGTGGTACTAAATGTCAGAGCCGCCAACAATCCTACTTTACCTTACATTTCTGCCCTGGCATCTACATAAACCCATTAAATATAGAATATAAAAGGGATAGTAATACCTTGAAACAAATGCAGCTCCAATTGATCCCCCTATAAAGAAGATCCTATAATACTATATTTTCAATATGCTCTGTGTTGTAGTTCAAAAGGAATTCACTGCTAAAGGATTCCCCTCCCCCCTTTTACAGCATTCAAGCCAACAACATGCGCCGAGGGAAAATTTTCATACACTAAGTAAGGAAGCAGTGCCCCCCTTACGAGGGAGGACAGGATTTTCCTTATGCTCAGTGAAGGTTGTCCCTCGGAGCGCTTTTAAACAGGGACAGATAAAGAAATACTGTATGCAAAAAAATGTACTATACATGGTGGTGTGTGTGTGTGTGTGTGTGTGTGTGTGTGTGTGTGTGTGTGTGTGTGTGTGTGTGTGTGTGTGTGTGTGTGTGTGTGTGTGAGTGAGAGAGAGAGAGAGAGAGAGAGAGAGAGAGGAGAGAGAGAGAGGAGAGAGAGAGAGAGAAGAGAGAGAGAGAGAGAGAGAGAGAGAGAGAGAGAGAGAGAGGAGAGAGAGAGAGAGAGAGAGAGAGAGACATAAGAGCAAGCTAATAGATACAGACAGACAGTGACAGGAAACGACTGCATCACACCGCAGTTCACACTGTAACATCCAATCACTGGGGAGGGCACAATCCATCAAGAGGATCAAACCTGGCTGACATACTGCTCCTCTGCTGCCGCCCCATATTCCCCTTCTACAGGTTCCTGCAAGAAATTAACCCACTGAGTGTCAGAGAGCTATCCAACGCATTGCTCTGGCACTCAAAAGGGTTACGTTAATTTTTTAGGTAATAGAATGCAATGATTTTGTCTCCCAGAGAGACGACTGCTAACTATGGCTGACCCACCTGGCTTTTATCTTAAAGGGATAGTAAATGTTTCACACAAAAAAAGCAGGTCCAATTAATCTTCATAGTATTTGGGCCATGGAGAGAGTTATTTCAGTTCTGTCAGAGTTGTAGTACAAGAGTAATTGAATGATAAAGTATCCCCCTCCGCCCCTTTTACTGATGTAACACTGCTCACCTCAGAGCAGCAAGACTGTCCGGATGGATCACAGAGATGGACCATCTTCAGTGATCATAAGGGAAAACCTGTTAAGGGGGCAGGGTTTTCCTTATGATCACAGTAAGAAGATTGTCCCTTGCTGTGATCTGTCCGGTCAAGAGACCAGATTCCACATCTGAGGTGAGCGGTGTTACATCAGTAAAAGGGGCGGGAGGGGGATACTTTATCATTCAATTACTTGTACTACAACTCTGACAGTATTGAAATAACACTCTCCATGGGTCCAAATACTATGATGATTAATTGGAGCTGCTTTTATTATGAAACGTTACTATCCCTTTAACACTCTGGCTGTTTGCTAAAAGAGAAAACTGAAGCAATTCTTCAACAAACCGCAAGGGACAAAGGAAAGTACCAGTGGGTTTGAATGGATCATTCATGGGGCAAAAACACCATATTTAAATCCACGGGAATCTATATTTATCCATACGGAGCACCTTGCCCTGCCCCAGAATTGCACCTCTTTTTCTTTGAGCTTATGGCCATTTACAGGTTATACATTCACTCCCATCTGGTCCTTAAACAGTTAAAAGCAGTAAGGTTTCCTATAGTAAATTCTCCTTCATCTCCCTTGATACTAGGGAGATCTTCAAGGCAAGCTCTCGTTGGACCCCCTCCAGCACTGAAGGTGTTTAAGGGCAACGGCTGCCCCAACAACAACCTTAATCCTTTGAGTGCCAGAGGGGTACACAACGCATTACAGAGCAACTTGTTGCGTACCCCTCTGGCACTCAAAGGGTTAGACCTATAATTTTAGAAGTACTTTGTGATATTTTTCGGCCTGCGTTTCTCTACAAACCACCCTTCAAGTCGGTGGTTTTGTGCTGATCCCCAGTGCATGTGATATAATCTCCCTCACATGCTCTGCATTAGCGGTGAAATCCTTATCCATAGGAAGAAGTGAACCTCTGAACAGAGCACCTGATTTCCATCTGACTGAGAGAGAGGCCCGACTGCTAACTATGGCTGACCCACCTGGCTTTTATCTTAAAGGGATAGTGATGTTTCACAAAAACAGCAGCTCCAATTAATCATCATAGTATTTGGGTCATGGAGAGTGTTATTTCAATACTGTCAGAGTTGTAGTTCAAGAGTAATTGAATGATAAAGTATCCCCCTCCCGCCCCTTTTACTGATGTAACACTGCTCACCTCAGAGCAGCAAGACTGTCCGGATGGATCACAGAGAGGAACAATATTCAGTGAAGGGAAACCTGAAGGGGGGGTGGGGTTTTCCTTATGATCACAGTAAGAAGATTGTCCCTTGCTGTGATCTGTCCGGTCAAGAGACCAGATTCCACATCTGAGGGGAGGTGACTTACACTAGGTAAAAGGGGCAGGAGGGGGATACTTTATCATTCAATTACTCTTGTACTACAACTCTGACAGTATTGAAATAACACTCTCCATGTCCCAAATACTATGAAGATTAATTGGAGCTTCTTTCATTTTGAAACATTCCTGTACCTTTAAATAACATGCACAGCACTGGGTGAATTTGCTTGTGCTGTACTCACTGAGAGATGAGACCTAAGACAGTCAGTTTATTGAGTTTAGTATCCAGTGCTCTTGTATACAGAAAGGCTTTTGTTAACTATACAGAACTATCCATATCAAGACTAAAATTGAAATGGTAGTTGGGCTGCTGCCGAAAAGGCAGGAATGACGGCTCCTAAGACGCATATGGAAGAGAACGTTTTAGGTCTTACGGACGCATTTTACAAATACTGCATGTCATACAGGAGATTTAGAGGGGGTACTTAACCCTAATTATGGAGGAAAAAAATGTTGCAGTGTTTGTTAAACAAGGACACAGACTGGAGACGTTTCATTCAACGCATTTGAAAGATAACATACCATTCCCCCCCCCCCCACACTGATAGTCTGGGTTAACCCTTTGCCTGCCAGAGAGGTAGCATCTCTGAAACTCAAAGGGTTAAGCCTCTGAATGCCAGCAGGGTCCACAACATAGTGCTTAGTATTCCATCATGGACCTGTGTGGCACTCAGTGGGTTTAGGATGTTTTAGAGTCAGGTGGCGCTATTGCTATAACAGCACGTGACAAGCTTAGTGTCGCAGACGCAGCATTACAATGGGCTCTATGGGGATGTCCCACGAGTGCCAAAATAGTCTGCGACATCACAGTGCTTGAAGATAATCTGCTAAAATAATGAAGACAAAGCAATAACTAGGTTAACCCCGTAACGACCTCCCGTTCCGATAGGGGGCTGCTGTTAAGGACTACACTGAATTTTTTTTTACATTTTGTGAAATGAATTCAGGGATCGGTGTGCATCTGCGCAGCAACCCCAGAATTCTATAACGTAACAAGACCATCACCGGTCCTTAACTGCCGGATACCAGTGAGGGTCCTGGCAGGTCATTAGGACCCTAAGGTGTTAATAATCTGTCCTTTTACCCAACATTAAAGGGTTAGTAATGTCTATTTACCAGTAGTTTGCAGAGTCTTCTGTATATTAAAATTAACAGGTTGCGCTATGTGTAACAACTGACTTTTGTGTAGTTCAAAAGATATGAAGAGTTAAAGATCCCCCGTCCCTTCTGGTCGCCTCCCACTGAATGACCCTAAGTGTCGTGCGATTCGACGGATGCAGCGAGAGACAAACCAGTAAGTATAAGGGAGACCCTGCCGCCTTGATGAAGGAGAGAAGGATTTCCCTTTGATTGTTGAAGTTTGTCCCTCGCCACCTCCATCCTCACCAGCCTGCAGCTTTGCATGATGTGTCAAAAAGGGACGGGCGGGGGATCTTTATCTCTTCATATCGACACAAAGGTAAAGTGTTGCAGGCAGCGCAACCTGTTCATTTTAATATACAGAAAACTCGGCAAACCGCTTGTAAATATACATTACTAACACTAAAATCATACCCTATACTGCCCCTTTAAATGTTTATAACCCCAAGTTCATTTTTAGGTGTTAGCATGAGGAGTGTGTAATGCATTGCTGTGTTAGGGGTCAGTGTGCGCAGCTTGTGCACAGGTATGAGATGTGCTGCTCTCCTCACTGATTTAATCAATGCCCAGCCCACGTGGGTGTAAGACAATAAGAGGGAGCTGACACCTTATTGACTGGGAAGTATTTCCAACTTGGTAGCACCCCGCTGTGACGGCATCACCAGGGGAAGTGACCAACACAAATCACTCCTGTGAGTCCAACCTTATGGATGAAGGGTAAATGGAGGAATTCTGGAGCAAAACCAGGGGTGTAACTACAAGGCATTCAGGGGTACAGCTGTGATGGGACCAGTCATCCAATGGGGAGGACAAAAAAAATAAAAATAAATGTTTGTACCAGAGCTGTTAGATGATTAGTTATGCCACTAGACAAACCAGCTTCGGCATGGGGGCAAATGAACATCGCTACTGATTTAAATGGGGCTTTTAACCCCTTGAATGCTACAGAGTTCTGTAACGCATTGTGAGGTAATGTTTTGGAGACCTCTAGCATTCAAGGGGTTAAAAGCCCCAAGAAGTTTGGGAATGATTATTTGTCCCCATAGTACAGTGGGTTTGCCCCAGAATGACTCTTTGGGAGCGAACCAGGACATAAATCTTTCATTACACACAGGAAAATGACGGGGGGGGGGGCACAAAAGAGACGGCCGGAATGGGAACGCCTGTGCCAGATCACAAAGGAGAGAGGACAGCAGCTGGGTGCCCTTGCCCCAGGATAATCCAGGGCATGTGAGGCTAGACCGTCTGCGTGGCCAGACAATTTACCAGAGGGTCTAAAAGACACGCTAGTCTGCTAGTAAAGAGTTAATGGAAGAAGGCAGCCAATGGGTCTATGAAGGACCTAGGACAGAAATCTGGATTATAGTTTATAACTCTAAACACACATCCCTTTATTGTTTCCTAAATCTCTTAATTGCCTTTAACCTCTTTTTCTCCAAGGTGTCCTGACGCATTGTTACAGAAGTACCAGAGTTCAGTCCTCAAGGGCTGCAAACAGTCTAGTATTTAAAGTGGAACTATCACTGAAAATAAAGTGCCCCCCCCAATAATTATTCATATAGCGATAAGCATAGAAGTACTAGTATTATCCAGAAAAAGTCCAGCGTTATTAAAGAATCCTACTTGATCCGAGACTGACGGGCAGGCTTCTTGCTTCAGAGGAATCTGTGAACCTGCGCTGTCAGTCACTTCCTGTTACCTTAATTTAGAAGAATCTGTGCACCTGCGCTGTCAGTCACTTCCTGTTACCTTAATTTAGAGGAATCTGTGCACCTGCGCTGTCACTTCCTGTTACCTTAATTTAGAGGAATCTGTGCGCCTGCTCTGTCAGTCACTTCCTGTACCTTAATTTAGAGGCATTTGTGCGCCTGCGCACCAGTCACTCACTTCCTGTTACCTTAATTTAGAAGAATCTGTGCACCTGCGCTGTCAGTCACTTCCTGTTACTTTAAGGTACAATGCCCCTTCTCCTCACCAATCCTGGAAGAGACCAGGATGGACAGCGCTGTAAGACAAGATGTCTGCGCTGATGCCTGCCTGTTCATCTCAATCAAATAGGATTTCTTAACAACACTGGCCTTATTTTGCATAATACCATTATTTATATGCATATCATTATATGAATAATTATTTGGGGGGCACTTTATTTGGAGTGATAGTTCTGCTTTAAGCATATTCCCGATGAGGCATGGGAAAACTTACCAGTGGGTCTTACAATTTGACTGACACAACTGTTGGATTCAGGAGACTCTTAAATCCTTGTCTGTTTTCAGTCCTTGAGGATCAAACTCTGACACTCCTGTGCTAGTGCAGCATACCACAGTAAAGGCCTTCCCCAAACAGCCAGGGTATCAACCGGGTAAGCAGCACTAGGGCAAGTTAGGAGGAAGAGTCCATGTTTCTCCTCTCCTTGTATCACTGATGCAGAGAAGAGACCTGTAGATGAAGCCCAGGGCTACAATGTGACTATAATATCACCTCGGGTCTGAACAGGACCCCCCCCCCAGTTGATAGTCCCCTTTAGCAGCGACTGAACTACAAGAATGAAGATCACAGTCCAGTCTCTGTCCTGCACAAAGCTGTATCTCACTTGGAAGCCTGACACAGAGGGTCTATGTGGAGATATAGGTCACGCCCTGCCTTGCCTGCCCAGTGGAAAGGTATAATCAGTCTCCAATAGGGATCTCCTGAAGACAACAGAACATCCCAAATTACCAACCAGGCCCCTCCAGCTGCATAAGAGACCGCACCCCAAAATCTCAGCGGCTTCGTGTCTGTTACACTAAAATGGAGCAATTCTGTGCAGATAGGAATTCTCCAAATCCACATTGCTCTAAATAACGCTGTTTAACACCTCGAATGCTGGAGACCACCCAAGCACCGAAGGGGTTAAAAGTCCCATTTAGACTAAAAGGGACGTTTATTTGTGCTCTGTGCTGAATTGCTCCACTTTTATTGTGCGTATAGCCCTATAGGTTCGGAACTTTGCAATGTTATGAAGACCTCGGTTAGGAGGACCCTGGGAATGTTTAGTTGTCCCCTGTGTTTGCCAGATCATCCCTTTAATGAAGCATGACGTGCCATGACCATCATGCTGGTCCGGACGTTAACCGTTTGAGTGCCAGAGGGATGCACAACACATTGCTCTGCAATGTGTTGCGTCCCCCTTTGGCACTCAAAGGGTTAAGGACTAGTGACGGTCCTGGCACCATGGAATTCTGGGATCGCAGTGCGGCTGCACGCTACTCCGCAATCCCAGAATGCATTGCTACGAGAAAAAAAAAAAAAAAAAAAAGTGCAGTGGTCCTCTAGAGCTGCCCATCCGCGGTCGGAGCGGCCTTTAAGAGGTTGAGAAGCAGCACTTTTGGAAAAAAAATGCCCACAGCTTCGCAGCTCAGTAATAATAACTGGAGCCCTGCAGGATGGATTTGTCATAAATCCCCCTTATTAAGAGTTAACAATTTGCAAACCCTGTCCACCGTGCAACTGGTTTGGTCTGAATTTCTCAAGTTTTTCTTACGAAATCAGCCTAATTAACCCTCTGACTGAAAGAGGAATTGGCAAATGGATTGCTCACCCATCTGGAGCTCAAATGGTGAAGACACAACTAAGGGCATCGAATGTGGACAGCACGCTCTGACGCACTGCACATGGACGGGGAGAAAGGAAGAGCTGTAGGGGTCTGGGCCCACATGAGGCAGAAGGAAACCTGCAGGGCACGGGGAGTGTGTGTGTAATGTGTGGGGGGGGCCCTCCTGGCTGGAAGCCTTTGTTTGTGCCTACAGCTGTCCTGCTACTCACTACAATGGGATCCGGCCCAGTGTAATAAACACAAACCCTGGCAGGACCTCTTCACTGTGTAAACGCTAAACCGCTTCACATAAACAGGTTTTACTCTGTCTTCTAAAGCAGCAGAGAAAACAAACCTCTAATCACAATTCACCTGATGTTGCAATGCCTTCAATATCTCACTGTCACTCAGAGGGTTAACTGAGAATTAACACCTTCACAGGCCGGGTTTACACTTGTAATATTAGCGCAGCTTGAGCAGAGTGTGAGCGCAGCTGAAAACCACTCGTTACAACTCAGCTGCTTTCATGCAAGGAGCAATAGTTCACTTGAGCAGAGGTGATCTGCAGGGCCTTGACGCGGACTGTTCACACTGGCTGATGTAGACATAGGCCGGCCCTCAGAAACGTCTCTACCACTCCTCCTGCGCCGGGTGGGAATGCAGTGAGAAGGGAGACATAACAAAGAGAAAACTGGGGCACTTTCAATCGCTGCTACAGCACAGCCGCAGGTATGAACTTATAATAACACACATACAGTACTTTTCCAAGTCCAGAAAATCATAATGACCCTCATGAATTCTGTCCTAGAATTGTACTGCTTTTGCCTTTTATAGCTATGCCCTCTTGCACATTCATGGCAAGGTCTTTCCCCTTGGAGCTTGGTTAACCCTTTGCAATGCATTGCATACCCCTCTGGCACTCAAAGGAGTAAGGAGATCCCGAACAGGCTAATAATAACCCCCCACTTACCTTGTCATAGCCAGGAAATCATAATGACCCCAATTAATTTTGTCCTTGGGCCTCTGTTCGCAGGATAACATCTTTAATCAGGCCTGTGTTAATGTGCGTGGAGGCAGACATGACAGTTGCTGGCAGGACCATGGTATACAAACTCCGCCCACTGCTCATGGTACTCTTAACCGTTTACATATAAAGGGGATAGGCAACACATTAGTAAGCACTGCCCACCCCCTGGTCCTTAAGGGATTAAGCAGACTCATGAGCTCCTCCTACAGTTAGAAAGAAATAAACGTAAAAAACGGTCAGCAACTGTCATGTCCACCGTGTCATGAAACGCGTTGGGGCACCTTTCGTGCATTCAATGGGTTAAAAGCACTATTTAAGTTAAAACGGACAGAGAAAGTTTATTTTTTCACCCACGGGGCAGTAGATCTGCCTCAGAATGACATTCCTGAACACGGCCCAATATCCCTTGTTCTGTACGTTGGTTTTGTGGAATAAGCTCGTTGCTGTATTTGAAAGACTGTGTTACCTTGGACAACACAATAATGCTTAACTGGCATGACTAATAGATACAAGTATTAGCAAAGTTGGTTAATACATATCCCCCTCCAGATATTGCTGTAGACATCTCATCACTGTATGTACAGATTAATGTAACATTCCTTACAGTAGGAATTCTGTGTCCGGCTGATGGTAAATCCTCCTGTATATCTGTGGTCACTTGGTCTATTGTGACACACTGACAGCTGTTCTGCACCTCTCTCTGCTGTCTCCCAGTTTTCACCCAGTAGAATTTGTATCTTTTGTTCGTCCCTTAGTTTGGGAAGTCTGATTTTCATTACCTAGTCTCCAAAGTAACGCCTCCTGGTACATTAATATTTGGGGTAATGGAGGAGGACGTGAGTCTCATCAGCGATAAGGTCCATGTTATGTTGTGTACAGATCCCAGGTGTGTCTGTCGGCCTGTTCCTATCTCCAGTCCACAGTCACCATTTGCCTGTGTTTGGTGTTTGTGACTAATAGGAGATAGTCCACTAGTGTGTATGTCCTGTTCAGTGATAGCACTTCATTCTGTTTTGTACCCTTATCTGGGTTTCCACGCGGGTTGTGCATTGCTGTACCGCTTCTTTAGGCTGAAGATACAGAGATTAATTTTCTGTGATTTTACGGTTCATCTTGGAGTTCTCAGTACCTGTATCACTGATCTTAGGACATTTACTGACCACAAGTTCTTTATGTTATTTATTTCCTATTTATTGAGCATTTTCTTCTTTATGATGAGTATTTTTGGCTTTAAAGCAACAGACCTCTTCATTACTGTCATTGCTCAGAACATCCTCGCTCTGATTACCTCTAGTAGTAAGAGGTAGGTCCCTAATTCTGCATGCATTACTGGGCACATCTCTGTGGACCTTAAGCCTTTGAGGTCCAGCGCTTTGAAATGAGTTGCATACCCCTCTGAGCTCAAAGGGTTAAGTGCTTGTTTACAGAAAAGCAAACGCGTGTTCCCTTTTTGGATGATCCAACTACTGAATACCGGTAAATGTTATCTCTTCCTCTTGTTGTATCTGGTACCAACTTCATTATTTCAATGCAAACCGACAAAGCTCAGACCGAACAGGTAATCAGACCATTAATCCTTAATATCCATATAAAGCTTACGTGCACTAAATGAAAAGGTTAAAACGTAGCTATATGAAAGTTGCCTTAAACTGTAAAACAATACTTCCAATGCAGGGGGATGCTTCTTTACAAAGTTATAAAACACTAACTCATCATTCTTCTGATGGCTTGCGTTTAAGATTATTTGCTGCAAGGGGGCGCTGTTGCTGCATCCATAATGATCTTGCGTGTGCAATACTCCGCTATTCACAGGCAGCAGTAACAGAGTCACCTGTCTGCAAAACAATATGCAAAAAAGGGGGCAAATTTGCTCTGTAATAACTTTTGACTAAAGCTTTTGCCAGCAGTAGAATTTCTGTTGCTTTATTGAAAATGTCCTGCAATATAAACAATTTCATAATAAGGGTTTCACTGCCCCTTTAACTCTGAGTGCCCGAGGGGTACACAGAGCATTGCTTTGCAATGCGTTTCATATACTTCTTGCACTCAAAGAGTTAACTCATTGAGGAGCAGAGGGGCGTGCAATGCTCTTACCTATAAATGAAATGAGGACAAACACTTAACCGCATGGAATACATGATAGTTATATAAATGTATCTCACATTCAATTTAGATGTTCGTGTTCCTTTAAGCATTTTCTAAATCACAATTAACCCTTTGAGTGCCAAAGCGGTGCGCAAAGCATTGTTTTTCCATGTGTAGAATACCCATCTGCCACTCAAGGCGTAAACAAAAAAGATTATTTTCTGCTCATGAAATTGCATTCATGATCTAAAATTAAAGCGGAACTGCCATGTCACAAAATGTTTAGCTTAACTAAGTCCCCATCTGGTGACTAGCTGCTTTGTAGCGCTAGTCACCAGAATTATTACCCGATTTAATAGATTTCTGCTTTATTCCCCAGCTGTCAGTAGCACGGAGCGCAGACATCTTGTCATTGTGACGTCCGTGTGCCTGCGCTGTGAGTCCCTTTTGGAGCCGGATGGCTCCTAGCAACTCCTCCTAGACCCGTCTGGGACTGACAGCGCAGGCGTGCGGACGTCACAATGGCAAGATGTCTGCACTCCATGCTGCTGACAGCTGGGGAATAAAGCACAAATCTATTAAATCAGGTAATAATTCTGGCGACTAGCGCTACTAAGCAGCTAGTCGTCAGAAGGGGACTTCATTAAGCTAAAGATTTTGTCAGGTGGTAGTTCCGCTTTAACAGGAAAAAAAATCCCACGTCTGGAGCTTGGATCGGGAATAGTGATCTTAGAACTGCGATTAACCAATCACACCAGAGATATACTTGATGCTATTTAACCCTATTTAACCCAGATAAGTGTCCATGCACCAAGAAGAACTTGAGCGATTCTGTCACACAAACTGCACCACAGAGGACAAATAATAAATCCACCCAATTGTTGTTTTTTTTTTAACCCATAGAATGCTTGAGAGATGTACAAAGCAACAAACACAATGCACTGAGGACTTCATTTGCACTCACAGGGTTAAAATGCCCATTTAATTTAAAATTACTTTACAGCTGCTGCCCCATGGTGAAGCTGACACATCTCCAGAATTTCCCCTTATTCTTAACCCTTTGAGTGTTAGAGGGGTACGCAACGCATTGCCTTGCAATGCGTTGCGTACCTCTCTGGCACTCAAAGTGTTAATACATTATGCTCAAAGGGTTTGAAAAATAAAAACGCAAGACGTCCAATAAGTCAGAAATGTATAAAACTGAACTGTGACTAAAGCGAAACAAAGGCTTAGATTACATTGCAGTAAGTGGGTATCAGTGCTTTTATCTACTAAAAACATGGAGAGATTTGTACATTAAACCACTGATACCGTTCTCTACTGCAATGGAATCCAGGCCTAAATTTGTAATATTCAATGTCGTGCAAGGAAAAAAAAACCAAATAGAATTATTCTTCAGATCTTCAGACAAGAAAGGAAAAAAACCCCTATAAAACGTGTAATCCTTTAGCAATAAACGCTGCTTGTCTTTGATCCTGGCGCACTGGACGCGTCCACCACAGAATCCCAGACAATTTAGAGTTCAGTTTATTAACAGGAGATGAGATGAAATAGGACGGGACAGAGGCCACTGCTGGCAGCATTTCCCCTAACCAGACACACACAAAGGGGACCGGGAGGAGACCAGACAGCACGTGTGCGCCCATCAATCTCCTGTGTCTACTGTGTGTGATACGCACCAATAACCCACACAGCGGGAACACGGCATCCAGTCAACCTCTGTCACTGTATCATGAGGTCGTATTCAGGGTGATAAAGAGGAGCAATTCTAGTGCGCTGGAGACCCATCCGGCATTCATGTGGTTACTCCTCCAGGATTACTACATACACTAAGGGAGGGTACAGCAAAAGGAGGCCCTTCAGCTTTTGGGAGCTACAACCCCCATCATCCCCTGCCAGCTAACAGCCCATCCCAGCAAGAAGGTGTGATAAATATACACTCTGCAGTGTGATAAATCCTTAAAGGGAGAGTAATACTTCGTTTTATCTTTATTTTATTTTGTAGGCATTAAAAAAACATGAAGAATGATAGAAGTCTTATCTCTCAAACCTTTATGGTTTATGAGATATTCACAAGCAAAGTATCAGCCAGATCAGAAGGGAGGTGCACAGGTAGACGGCAGAGAGGGACAATCTTCAATTAAGATAAGGGAAAAAGCTGAAAAGCTTGTCAAGCGGGGCAGGGATTTCATTGTTCTCATAGGAAGAAGATTGACCCCTTTTGTTATCTGTCTGGTCTATGGACTGGATTCCACATCTGAGAAGAGATGGCTTACACTAGGTAAAAGGGGCGGGAGGGGAAACTTTGCTTGTGAATATCTCTCAAACCATAAAGGTTTGAGAGATAAGACTTATATCATTCTTCGTGTTTTTTTAATGCCTACAAAATAAAATAAAGTTAAAACGAAGTATTACTATCCCTTTAAGCTCCTAATTTCAGGGCTGGAAATTGCTACTAGTCTATGACTACTGATAAAAGAAAAACAAAACTGCAGATGAGTAAGAAAGAACAATGTGGGGACTAGTAAGGGGGGGACTAGTAAGGGGGGGGACTGTGGAGGGTAAGATGCTTTGGCGGGTGTTGACACAAAGCGGCGCCTGTACTGAAGTGACGTCACACACTTACATCTGAAGGCGTACATCTCCATGACAACTTTTTTTTTTTTTCTTTTCAAACAATAATATCAGATTTTCCATTTATAGTGAAGCAAGATTCTAATAAGAAGGACTGTAAATGAGGTGAGAGTTCCCCTATAAAGGGGAATACACTCCCCAGTACCTCCGTCTTTAAGGGGTTAACAAATAATGGCATCACCGCCAAAATCACAATGTCCGGTTTCCATGATGCCAGTGCAATTGGATTCTTCTTGGCGTATGCCAGCAGCATGGCATTCAGCAGTGATTAATCAAGGGGCCTTTTATTTCTACAATCAAACTTTAAACAAGCCTTCTAGACTTAAAGTTCCACAGGGAGTGCACAATCAAAAGATCTTATAATTAATCCAATTAAGTAAAGTAATCAATAAAGGTTTTATTAGAGGACTAGTTCTTCTGTATCCACATACCGGCCCTGGGTAACTCCTTTCCCTGCAGCTATGTAGGAAGCTCTGCACATTAAATCTTACCTCTCTGCGTTACAAGCAATTACTTAATTAGTGAAATTTTGAATCCACGTTACTTGAAAGGGAGGATGAAGCAACGGGAAGAGGTCGGGAACTGGAACGATTTCAAACATGTCAACATCAGAAAGCAACGCTTGCACAACGAGCCTATAAATAGCAGGAAGGAGGCCGCCCACATACCGTGCGTGGATATGATTATATTTGGTAGAAGGAGGAAAAAGATGCAAATCTGTAAAATGACGAGAGGAATCTAAACCGATGCACACGGGACGCATTGTACGCTCCAAACACTGCAAGGAAAAGTGGATCAATTCTAAATCAAACCAGTGGCACGTAGGGAACATAACATTTCTTTTACAATGCGCTGAGACCTCTCTGGCATTCAGGGGGTTACTTAAAGGGATAGTAATGTTTCATAATAAAAGCAGCTCTAATTAATCTTCATAGTATTTGGACTTTGGAGAGTGTTATTTCAATTCTGTCAGAGTTGTAGTACAAGAGTAATTCAATGACAAAGTATCCCCCTCCCGCCCCTTTTACTGATGTAACACTGCTCAGCCAGATCAGAAGGGAGGTGCCCAGGTAGACTGCAGAGAGGGACAATCTTCAATTAAGATAAGGGAAAAACCTGAAAAACTTGTCAAGAGGGGCAGGGCATTCATTGTTCTCATAGGAAGAAGATTGTCACCTACTGTTATCTGTCTGGTCTATGGACTGGATTCCACATCTGAGAAGAGATGACTTACACTAGGTAAAAGGGGCGGGAGGGGAAACTTTGCTTGTGAATATCTCTAAAACCATAAAGGTTTGAGAGATAAGACTTATATCATTCTTCATGTTTTTTTAATGCCTACAAAATAAAATAAAGTTAAAATGAAGTATTACTATCCCTTTAAGTCCAATTTAGAGGATTTTGGGGAATAATCTGTTCCCTATGCTGGAACAGGTTTCTCTTCATACCAGGGGCAGACACAAATAGAAAGAGCTTTGGAGATGAACAAAAAGGTTTAGTAGCCAGAGAAGGTTCAAGTACACTTCAGAATCTAAGAGCCAGCAACTTTTATATTGAAAATAAAATAAATGTTGGTGTGCGGGGTGGAAATACAGACACACAGTAGAAGTGCGGGGTCACTTAGAAATGTCCTTCTTTTCCATCAAATGACTTGCAAAATGTATAGGAAATGCAGTCACGATGTTGGCAAGGTGAGAAATAATGATATTTAATTTAAATAATAATTGGGCCCTTCAAACTTTACTTTTGTCGAAGAATCCTCCATTTGCAGCAATTACAGCCTTGCAGACCTTTGGCATTCTAGTTGTCTGTGTGTTACAGTAATGTAACGAGTTCACCCCATGCTTCCTGACGCATCTCCCACAATTTGAATTGACTTGATGGGCACTTCTTACATACCATACAGGCAAGCTGCTCCCATAACAGAAACAAGGACATTTCTAAGTGACACCAAGCTTTTGAAGGGTACTGGGGGGGGGGGGGGAATCTCTAAATTCCCATTGATTTAATGGAGCATTTAACCCCTCAAATACTAAAGCCTCCTTTCACTTGTAAACTTGCTTTTTAAAGGGATAGTAATACTTTAATATTGCTAATCTCCATATTGTAGCTATTTCAAGAATTATTTCACTGAAACGGTCTTCTACGTGTGCCTGCAAACCAAGCACAAACCAAGCACACGTAGAAGACGTTTTAGTGAAATAATTCTGTGCCACTAACACGATAGCGGCTCTGCTGCAGAGCCGCCTGATGAAAGTCAGACCGGATATCCCTGCAGTCAGCACAACGTTGACTTCAGGGAAGGGGGGGGGGGACTTTGCGTTCTGTTATCTCTCAAACCATAAAGGTCTGAGAGATGAACCTGGGGGCAAGTTAATTCTTTTTAAAATATCTACAATATGGGGAATACTATCCCTATAACCTGTGAGTAAATTGTACTGCTCAAAAACCATTTAACACTGCGTTGGAAACCTCACTACCACTCAAAGGGTTAATATAGTTTGTGCTGTATGTAAGGAGAGATAAGAACCAACTGACTGTCAGAGCCCATTGCTTTTGTATTCAGAAAGGCTGTTATCTCATCTCAGCCTAGATTATCCTGGACAATCAATGGGGCAGCTCTGGAAACGCAGGGATGTCTCCTGCCTCAGAGCACGTGTACGGCTAGACGTTAAGGGATAGTAATACTTCATTTTATCTTTATTTTATTTTGTAGGCATTAAAAAACATGAAGAACGATACAAGTCTCATCTCTTAAACCTTTATGGTTTATGAGATATTCACAAACAAAGTATCCCCCCCCTGTTCAACCAGATCAGAAGGGAGGTGCCCAGGTAGACTGCAGAGAGGGACAATCTTCAATTAAGATAATGGAAAAAGCTGAAAAACTTGTCAAGGGGGGCAGGGCTTTCATTGTTCTCATAGGAAGAAGATTGTCCCCTTCTGTTATCTGTCTGGTCTATGGACTGGATTCCACATCTGAGAAGAGATGACTTACACTAGGTAAAAGGGGCGGGTGGGGAAACTTTGCTTGTGAATATCTCTCAAACCATAAAGGTTTGAGAGATAAGACTTATATCGTTCTTCATGTTTTTTTTAATGCCTACAAAATAAAATAAAGTTAAAACGAAGTATTACTGTGGCTCAGTGGTTAGCACTGTTGCCTTGCAGCGCTGGGGTCCTGGGTTCAAATCCCACCAAGGACAACATCTGCAATGAGTTTGTATGTTCTCACTGTGTTTGCGTGGGTTTCCTCCGGGTACTCCGGTTTCCTCCCACACTCCAAAAACATACTGATAGGTGAATTTAGATTGTGAGCCCCAATGGGGACAGGAACCAATATGAGTGTAAAGCGCTGCGTAATCTGTGTGCGCTATATAAATAAAGGATTATTATTATTATTATTATTAGGCCTCAGAAAACAGAGTATTTTTACAGATACTGAATGAATTACCCGGTATTTGTGTGTATATAACCTCAGTTCATTTTTAGACGTTAGTGTTCCTTTAATCAGCCTGGATGGATGAAGGGATTGAGGTAGAAAGGTCACAGGTCACCTCCACACATGACACCAGGGCTGTGACAGTGAGGAATTGCATATTCTCTCCTGATTAGGAGACCAGGCACACATTCACCTCTAATTCTATGGGAAACAATATGTATTCGTTCAATAGTCCTGGGCACTACTGACCACAAACTGTAGAAACAAGCATTGTCCTTGTAACTCCCACACCCTTTGTTTGCCATTGCATAGTACAAGGTCTCGTCTCTCCCGGTTATGACAACAGCACTGTCAGCAGAATCCAGATAACGTCATCTTGTGTAAAACAAAGGGCCACATGCACCGTGACAGAAGTGGAGCAAATGTGGGGCAAAGGGAACAAATCAACATTCCCAGTAAGATAAACAGGACTGTAAACCCCCGGAATGATAACGCTCTCCAAACTGTAGCTGTGCAATGAACCAAGAACCTCTACAGCATTCAAAGGGTTAAACGTCTCTTAATTCTATGGGAATGTTTAATTTGACCCCTGTGGTGCAGGTGGCTTACAAAGCAATTGTTCCATTTTTGCCTTTAAAGGGATAGTAATGTTTCACAAAAACAGAAGTTCCAATTAATCTTCATAGTATTTGGGCCATGGAGAGTGTTATTTCAGTACTGACAGAGATGTAGTTCAAGAGTAATTGAATGATAAAGTATCCACCTCCCACCCCTTTTACCTAGTGTAACACTGCTCCCCTCAGATGTGGAATCTGGTCTCCTGACCGGACAGATCACAGCAAGGGACAATCTTCTTACTGTGATCATAAGGAAAACCCTGCCCCCCTTGACATGTTTTTCAGCTTTTTCCTTATGATCACTGAAGATTGTCCCTCTCTGTGATCCATCCGGACAGTCTTGCTGCTCTGAGGTGAGCAGTGTTACATCAGTAAAAGGGGTGGGAGGGGGATACTTTATCATTCAATTACACTTGTACTAAAACTCGTACTATATTGAAATAACACTCTCCATGGACCAAATACTATGAAGATTAATTGGAGCTGCTTTTATTGTGCAACATTACTAACCCTTTAAAGTGTTAGTAATGTCTAAAAAAAAACTTTTTTGCATTTAGAAGAGCTTAAAAAGCTGATCTAAATGTAAAAAAATGTATCTCTCAAACCGCTATGGTTTAAGAGATACGGGCGTTTAAAGTTTGATTTCTCCTACTGACAGCTGTAAAGCTGTCAGCAGGAGATCCGTGTCGGTCGACACGCTGGCGCTTGAGAAGTGCCGTGATCTCGTTACTTACACTGAATCCCTTCATTGGAATGGTCTAAAACGTGTGCCTAGTGTACAGACCTAGTGTTCAGACACACGGTTTAGACCATTCCAATGAAGGGATTCCATGTAAGTAACGAGATCTCGGCACTTCTCAAGCGCCAGCGTGTCGACCGACACGGATCTCCTGCTGACAGCTTTACAGCTGTCAGTAGGTGAGATCAAACTTTAAACGCCCGTATCTCTTAAACCATAGCGGTTTGAGAGACACGCTTTTTTGCATTTAGATCAGCTTTTTAAGCTCTTCTAAATGCAAAAAAAGTTTTTTTCAGGCATTACTAACACTTTAAAGTGGAACCTTCACACACTAGGGAACCATGCACATCATGCTCCCCAACTGGCCTGCAGCCTTTGTGAAAAAAAGCAACCCAGGTCCCATCAGCAGGTCCACTTCCAGGAGAAAGCTGCTCATAAGGGACAGTAGGCCTTTAACCATTTGAGAGCCAGAAAGGTACTCTGACAAGGTTTATGCATGGGTGATACTTAAATGTGTGAGTGACTGACACCTCCAGCCGTGAACCAGCACTTACAACTGTGACCCCTCCCATAGTATTGTTGCTCCTCCCACAGAATAATTACACACTCACTTTAAATCTCTTGTCCTGTAGAACCTTCTTGATTGCCACCAGCTCTCCGGAGTCGCATAGTTTGGCCTGATACACCACACCAAAAGACCCATTCCCGATCACCTTGGTGTCCGTGTAGCTGACCTCCTGCTGTCGGTCAGGACCCTGGCCTGGGGTCGCTACCACTGTGGTAACTTTGCTGCCATCTTTATCTCCTAAAACAGAGACAACAGGTACATGATTAGGAACAGATCAAGAATTCAGTTATAGAAAACAATGTGATAAAAATACATCTATTGGCACATACACATATCTTAGGGAAATTACATACAACATGCCATCCTACATACCACTTTTGCACTGGCAAATAATTTTACATATGGCAAAGAGGCAAGCAATGCAGCAAAACAGTGGGAAGAGTCAGCAGCAGGAAGTGAGCATTTCAAATTCATTCACAGATCACGAGTAAGACGTCCCCTAGATCAGGGATGGTAACTGTTTGTTACACAGCCTCTACTTTTCACTGTCAAAACCTTTTGAGGACCCACTGGATTGAAGTTCCCCACTCCAAGCTGATTTGCCATATACAGATTTATAGGTCAGTCTGTAGGATACTTCACATTAGAGCACCTAAGGATAGTCTAGTGAGGCCCTGCAGTCTGCTCTCGCCTGCTCAAAAGTACGGTATACAATTCTGGAATATATTAATGAAGCCGAAGAGGTGCGTTCTGGGGCAAACCAACTACACCGTACAGGGGGATTAAAATTAACAGAATTCTTATTGGTTTAGATTGCGGTTTTAATCCACCGAAGGCTAAAGAGGTCTCCAGCTTGGTACAAAACAACACAATGGAGACCTCTTTAGCATTCAACAGGTAAAAAGATCTCTTACATTTTTATCTCCACCCCCCCCCATGGAAGCGCTGAAGCTCTGGCTTCTCTTTACTTTGTGCATATGGCACAATGTGTAAGAGACTGGCAGCAGGCAGCACCAGTTAAAGGGATAGTAATGTTTCATAATAAAAGCAGCTCTAATTAATCATCATAGTATTTGGACTTTGGAGAGTGTTATTTCAGTTCTGTCAGAGTTGTAGTACAAGAGTAATTCAGTGACAAAGTGTCCCCCTCCTGCCCCTTTTACTGATGTAACACTGCTCAGCCAGATCAAAAGGGAGGGTCCAGGTAGACTGCAGAGAGGGACAATCTTCAGATAAGATAAGGGAAAAACCTGAAAAGCTTGTCAAGGGGGGCATGGATTTCATTGTTCTCATAGGAAGAAGATTGTCCCCTCCTGTTATCTGTCTGGTCTATAGACTGGATGCCACATCTGAGAAGAGATGGCTTACACTAGGTAAAAGGGGCGGGAGGGGAAACTTTGCTTGTGAATATCTCTCAAACCATAAAGGTTTGAGATATAAGACATATCATTCTTCATGTTTTTTTAATGCCTACAAAATAAAATAAAATTATTACTATCCCTTTAAATCTGCATGTACATATGGCACTGTAAGTAACTTAGAATGAAAACAGGTAACATGAAATGAACTGGATTAAATCAACTGCACTACAGGAGGCATAGAGAAAAAAAAAAAAAAAAAAAGTCCCTTTGATTCAAACAGGAATTTTCACCCGATGAGTACTAGAGAGGTCTACAAGGCATTGGTTCCGATTGTGACCTGTCGCCTTCCCAGTTTCTCCCTACACATTTCCTACATGGTTAACGAGGTCCACGTCACTCCTTCCCACGACTCACAAAGCAATTCACAACCCTAATCTAAGACCTGATGAAGTGCCACTTTGTAGCGTCATCTTGCTTGCGTTCTACTGATTGGCAGGTCTCTACATGGAGAATGCTGCCAGTCTTACTGAAAACCCCGTCCCTCTCACACTGAGATACAGCACACTAGGTAGACCTTGTCCTTCACTGAACAGTGGTCAGTACAGAACGTCATGTATTAGTGCTGCTGTTAAGCTGCCAAATGTGGGCGCTCTTCATGTTTCAATTGTATTTTTCTGGGCCAGACCAAAATCATTCCATGGTTAATGTGGCAGAGATGTAATGGAGGGGATAAACACAAATATACAGTTATTATTTCAATAAATTTACACTTAAAACTCAACATTCAAGTTTTGGTTAAAGGGATAGTAATACTTAGTTTTATCTTTATTTTATTTTGTAGGCATTAAAAAAACATGAAGAACGATATAAGTCTTATCTCTCAAACCTTTATGGTTTGAGAGATATTCACAAGCAAAGTTTCCCCTCCCGCCCCTTTTACCTAGTGTAAGTCATCTCTTCTCAGATGTGGAATCCAGTCCATAGACCAGACAGATAACAGAAGGGGACAATCTTCTTCCTATGAAAACAATGAAATCCCTGCCCCCCTTGACAAGTTTTTCAGGTTTTTCCCTTATCTTAATTGAAGATTGTCCCTCTCTGCAGTCTACCTGGGCACCTCCCTTCTGATCTGGTTGAACAGGGGGGGACACTTTGTTTGTGAATATCTCTTAAACCATAAAAGTTTCAGAGATAAGACATATCATTCTTCATGTTTTTTTAATGCCTACAAAATAAAATAAAGTTAAAACGAAGTATTACTATCCCTTTAAATACTTTGTAGTAAACAAGGGCACACGTAGATGTCCATGGCAAGGCACACTAGCAGACAACCACTGGCAAACAAAAACAAAATTACTTTTTATATAAATTATTTATTATTATCTCTGTATGCTCAGTGCTCAAAACATTTCCAGTTTGTTGCTTTGCATTGCACTGGAGAAAATGCTAGGGGGGTACAAGGCGTAACACACGCTGCATGCAGGAGATGCCCCAGCACACAGCAAAGCAATACCTTGATATTAGATGCAAGGCACCTCTACAGACCAGCAGCACGCCTTGCACTGATTGTAATATAGGCAGGTGAGACAGGCAGCCGATATATAGAGAAAGGGCAGTCACATGACAACTGACCGCTCTCTTATTATACTGAACAGGATTATAGTGCTCACGGACACACTCCCTGCACAGACAGAGCACGAATAAAGAGCGGGGAGCTCTGAGTCATACAAAGAGTAGGGCGGTGTACTGTGAGATGGACACAGCCACACAGCAGCCATTATCCTACAGTGCTGCACACTAGCAAGTGGTACCCCAGGCTACATCAAGAATGAAGTGGGCAAAAGGACCTACAGGCGGGTATAACTTTGAAGTGAACGCTCATTTAAAGTGGACGTGTCACCTTGATTCAAGTGATCATGTTTTATGTTAGCCAAACAACCAGCAAAAGTCGTTAAGGACATCTTCACACTTGTTACCATATGCTAATTTGGTACTTGTGAGGAACCAGTGACAATTCATATGTTCGTTAAGCTTTTTCAGTGACATTCCATATGCTAACGAAGCTATGAGCAGTAACAGGAGAATTTCACTATCACTTTCTCCAAAAATAAAAGTGTGACTATCTTCTAACCTATACGTCTGATGGAATTTTGGTTACACAGGCGGTTTTGAATTAAGTTTTCAAGTACCGGAGAGGGAAAAAAAAAAAAAAAATGTAAGGTAATGGGTCTACGTTAAAAAAACATGGTAATACAAGATATAGGTTGTTTTAACTGCTCCACTGAGCTAAAGGTGTGTGTGTGTGTGTGTGTGTGTGTGTGTGTGTGTGTGTGTGTGTGTGTGTGTGTGTGTGTGTGTGTGTGTGTGTGTGTGTGTGTGTGTGTGTGTGTGTGTGTGTGTGTGTGTGTGTGAAAATGACTCAAATCCATTAAAATATTAAGTACTCCTAGACAGCATTTTTCTTTTCCTAGAACCACCTGGTTCATTTCACCTAAACACTTATTTACGTACCTAAATCCTGACACGCGTGTCCCTTATCACTTGTATAAACAGACGGGGCCAGATGGTGACACATGGCTTCCTCCAGATGAATAGGAAAAGCATGTCTATAATATAGTTTGGGGTTTTGCACCTCAGCAATATTTTTTTTTTATTTATTTTTTTTTAAAATGTTGGCAAGAAGTACATCATGTTAAAAAGGGGTTTGAACACAATTTTTAGGCGATATCCCCTTAAAGTGGAACTACCACCCTTGTTCAAATTTGTCCCAAATAAATACCCATCTGGCGACTAGCTGCTCAATAGCGCTAGTCACCAGAAATATTACCTGGTGTTTGAGAGTTTTAAACTGTTCCCGGACTGACAGGCAGGAGACAGCGCAGACAACTTTCCATGGTGACGTCTACACTCCTGCGCTGTCAGTCCCTTTTAGAGCCGAACGGGGACTAGCAGGCGGGGACTGACAGCGCAGGCGCTCAGGCATCACTATGGAAAGACGTCTGCGCTGTTTCCTGCGTGTCAGTCTGGGAAGTGTTTAATTCTCAATAACCAGGTAATAATTCTGGCAACTAGCACTACTGAGCAGCTAGCCGCCAGATGGGTATTTATTTGGGACAAATTTGAACAGGGGTGGTAGTTACGCTTTAAATGAATGGGATTTTTGTAAATGTTAATTTGTCCCCTATCATGCAGATGGTATGCTCCAGCCTGCACTTCCCCATTCACAGAGGCATCAATCACAGGGTGAACTTTTCCAAAGTACCGTGGACCGGACGTGTATTTAACCGTTTGGATGCTAGTGGGATTTGGATATGCCACTTGTGCAAACGGGGTAACAGAAGGAATGGGTTTTGCAGTCCGTAGGATGTACCCATATGACTAGTGCACAGACAATAGGAGTCCAGGCTCTCTACAGCAGGTGCCAGCACAATAGGTCCCTAGGGGACAGCGGCTCAGTGTGGTAAGACCATAATGCAGCCTGCTCACTGCTAATTGGCATCAATTGACCTACTAACGGGAACTGTTTATAATTGTTTATTTATAAGGTGTAAACATCTTCTGTTCTGCTGTGCACTGGAGGCTCGATATCATGCATTTACTGAAATTATAAAGAAACAAAAAACATCAAACAACTAGTAGCGAGGAACAGTTCACCCGTTTAGGACCAGTAGGGTGGGGGCAATGCGTTAATCTGCAATGCGCTGCATACCCCACTGGTCCCATAAAGGGTTAAACTGCTGCCGTTGAACTGTGCGAGGTCAGAGCGTGAACAGAAGTGCAGCAGTTCTGTGTAAAACAGGGACAATCCGCACTCAGCTGGCCGCTCAGAGCTCGTATAATCTGCCAATCATTCCTGTGGGCTAAAGAGGACAAATTTCACATTGGTGTACACCCTGACCTTTAATATTTAACCTACAGAATGCCAGTGGGGTGTTCAATGAATGGGGTGGGGTGTTCAATGAATTGGACAACCCTCTGGTAATCAAAAGGCAAAACTACAAGAACAAGAGATTTGTTTCGGACATTTCTGTTTCTTCATATATATTTTTCTAACACGTGATAAGAATATTTAATGTGGACCTGTCACCTGTTCAAATATCCTCTCAATGAGAGAAAGCATATAAATGCACTATGATGTTTAATATGAGGCATATATATAAATGGACTATAATGTTTGATGTGAGGAGTATATATAAATGGACTATAATGTTTAATGTGAGGAGTATATATAAATGCACTATGACATTTAATATGAGGAGTATATATAAATGGACTATAATGTTTGATGTGAGGAGTATATATAAATGGACTATAATGTTTAATGTGAGGAGTATATATAAATGCACTATGACATTTAATATGAGGAGTATATATAAATGGGCTCTGGAGTTTAATATGAGGAGTATACATAAATGGGCTCTGGAGTTTAATATGAGGAGTATATATATAAATGGGCTCTGGAGTTTAATATGAGGCGTATATATAAATGGACTATGAGGTTTAATATGTGGCGTATATATAAATGGACTATAATGTTTAATATGAGTATATATAAATGGACTATGAGGTTTAATATGAGGAGTATACATAAATGGGCTCTGGAGTTTAATATGAGGAGTATATATAAATGCACTATGATGTTTAATATGAGGAGTATATATAAATGGACTATGATGTTTAATATGAGGAGTATATAAAAATGCACTATGATGTTTAATATGAGGAGTATATATAAATGGACTATGATGTTTAATATGAGGAGTATATATAAATGGACTATGATGATTAATATGAGGAGTATATATAAATGGACTATAATGATTAATATGAGGAGTATATATAAATGGGCTCTGGAGTTTAATATGAGGAAAGTGTAAAGTTATGCATTTGGGACAAGCAAATGACAAAGCTACATAAGAACTTAATGGAATCATTCTATCCTTGTAAACTACTAAATTGGAAACAGTGACCAGTGTGTATAAAAAGAGGTATTGAAGCAAGAGTGGATAACATTATTTTGCCATTATACAAATCATTGGTAAGACCTCACCTTGAGTATGCATTGCAGTTTTGGGCACCAGTTCTGAAAAAGGATATACTAGAACTAGAGAGGGTACAGCGAAGAGCAACACAGTTAAGGGAATGGAGGACTTGACGTATGAGGAACGACTAGACAAACTTGGTTTATTTACTCTAGAGAAAAGACGACTAAGAGGGGAACTTGTTACATTGTCTAAGAATATGTGAGGTTAATAAACACTCTTTAACTTTTTAATTCCAAGGCCTGATCAAATAACCAGGAACCACCCCCCTCAAAGTGATAGTAATGTTTCACAAAAAAGCAGCTCCAATTAATCTTCATAGTATTTGGACATTGGAGAGTGTTATTTCAATACTGTCAGAGTTGTAGTACAAGAGTAATTGAATGATAAAGTATCCCCCTCCCTCCCCTTTTACCTAGTGTAAGCCACCTCCCCTCAGATGTGGAATGCAGTCCATAGACCAGACAGATCACAGCAAGGGACAATCTTCTTCCTATGAGAACAATGAAAGTCCTGCCCCCCCCCCCCCGACAGGTTTTTCAGCTTTATCCCTTATCTTAATTGAACATTTTCCCTCTCTGCGAACCATCCGGACAGTCTTGCTGCTCTGAGGTGAGCAGTGTTACATCAGTAAAAGGGACAGGAGGGGGGATACTTTATCATTCAATTACTCCTGAACTACAACTCTGACAGTATTGAAATAACACTCTCCAATTAATCTTCATAGTATTTGGACCTTGGAGCTGTTTTTATTATGAAACATTACTATGCCTTTAAGATTAGAGGAAAGGAAGTTCCAGCTTCAGCAAAGGAAGGGTTTTTTTTTTTTGTTTTCTACAGTGACCTCTGTTAAATTGTGGAATTCTTTCTGCAAGAATGTGGTAATGGCAGATAGAATAGATATATATAAGAGTGTGGATGCTTTTCTAACAACAGGGACCGTACAAAGTTATACCGAGTATTATGTAAAACAGAAAGTTCTCGTAAAGAGAATAATATGCTCATTTTTGAAGACATGAAGTCATCGGGTTATAACGAGGCAAAGGTGGGACTTAATGGACATTTCTTTTTTCAACCTAATTTAGTATGTTACTACACAGACTGTGTTGCCCAGGCCAAAGAATTCAGCTCTGCGTAGACCATTTTCAGGACATAGCAAGGAATTTTAAGAGTCAATAAATAAGTGCGTGTACACAGATATTTACCAAATATACCTCAAAATTTAGGAGCCAAAATACCAATATCAGGAGCCTAGACTACCAGGCTCCTGGAGTTTTTCTTATCTATGGATTACAGTGCCCAATTACTAAACCAAATAACTTGAAAACCATTCCAATGCTAGAAAGAAACATCCTATATAATAATTCGCCAAGTTGTGTGTAACACCCGACATGCGCAGTAGACACTGCTGCGTGTGCGGCAGTCATGCGCAGTAGAGACTGCCCGTGCAGCGGCTGATACAGAGCTGAGCTCTGTATCAGCCGAGGCGCGGGCAGTCTCCACTGCGTGTGACTGCCCCGCAACCGGCTGCCAGAGGCACTGTGGCCCGTGTAACGGGCTGTTCAACTAGTTAAGTATAAGCCATTTACATAGACAACAGGGAGGCAAGACAGCCACAGTAACTCCTTAGTGACCAGTGACGTGCTGGGACAGACAAAGGTAAATATCATTAAAGGACAGTCCTAGCACATCAGAACTGACGGCTCACTATCAGACCTCCGTTTGGAGAGCCGGCACAAGTGATCAGTCATATGTGCCGGCTCACCAAATGAGGAAAAAACTGGCCCCTTAAGGGAAATCCAATCTCCATTACCACGGACGTTAACGGGTTAAATAGGGCTCTTCACACCTCAAAAGTTAGACATGTCTTCAATACATTGCAAATCATTCAAGGGGTTAAAACTTCATTACATTGCACTGGGATATACATTTGCCCAGTACAGTGCGGCTGGTTTGCCCCGAAGTATGTTCAATTTTCAGTTGTGAAATGGCCCTAAGCAATGAGTTGCGTACCCCTCTGGCACTCAAAGGATTAACAGCTGAAAAAGTCTCATTTAGAGCAAGCATTGGAAACACAGAACAGTGCATAGGTTCCGGCGCACTGCACAAAGTGCTCACAGAGCAGGGAAGCGCAACGCGTCTTACAGGAAGCGAGAGGACACCTAGAACCGCGTCTTTAATCTGCCTGTGAGAGAGGAACTGAATCCGTCTGCTGGTAAAGCTACATTGTTTTCTCTCTTCTGCCAGGAAGTAATTGGAGTTTCATAGTTTAATTTCTGTTTCGTATCAATCCTAGATATGTTCACGCAATGTGATGTGCACCCCTCAGGTTGTGACAGGGCACTTTCACCTAATAAAACAGCTTTGGTGATTTAAAAGAAAAATGTTAATGTCCCTTACCTGCTGTATTGATCACTTTTTAAATGATGCATTCTGGGATGACAAAGCAGCATGCAGCAGCACTGTCATCCCACAATTTCATTACATGCCAGGTCTGTGACCGGTCCTTAAAGCACATCCACTGATGACGGTCTTGGCATGTATTCGGTGACTAAGGGGTTAAGGCATGCCATGCAGACACCTACGGGTTTTATCCCTGCACTACCTCTGCCATTTACGGACACTGCTGACCAATGCATTACCCACCTCCCCTAGCACTGACTTCCTGTCTTATCCCTACATTACCTCCCCACTCACTGACACTACTCAGCACTGTATTACCCACCTCCCCTATAACTGACTTCCTGCCTTATCCCTATTTTACCTCCCCATTCACTGACACTGCTCAGAAATGCATTACCCACCTCCCCTAGCACTGACTTCCTGTCTTATCCCTACATTACCTCCCCACTCACTGACACTGCTCAGAAATGCATTACCCACCTCCCCTAGTACTGACTTCCTGTCTTATCCCTACATTACCTCCCCACTCACTGACACTGCTCAGCAATGCATTACCCACCTCCCCTAGCACTGACTTCCTGTCTTATCCCTACATTACCTCCCCACTCACTGACACTGCTCAGAAATGCATTACCCACCTCCCCTAGTACTGACTTCCTGTATTATCCCTACATTACCTCCCCCACTCACTGACACTGCTCAGTAATACATTACTCACCTCCCCTAGTACTGACTTCCTGTCTTATCCCTACATTACCTCCCCACTCACTGACACTGCTCAGCAATGCATTACCCACCTCCCCTAACACTGACTTCCTGTCTTATCCCTACATTACCTCCCCACTCACTGACACTGCTCAGTAATGCATTACCCACCTCCCCTAGCACTGACTTCCTGTCTTATTCCTACATTACCTCCCCACTCACTGACACTGCTCAGCAATGCATTACCCACCTCCCCTAGCACTGACTTCCTATCTTATCCCTACATTACCTCCCCTACTCACTGACACTGCTCAGTAATACATTACCCATCTCCCCTAGCACTGACTTCCTGTCTTATTCCTACATTACCTCTCCCAGTCACTGACACTGCTCAGTAATGCATTACCCACCTCCCGTAGCACTGACTTCCTGTCTTATCCCTACATTATCTCCCCCACTCACTGACACTGCTCAGCAATGCATTACCCACCTCCCCTAGCACTGACTTCCTGTCTTATCCCTACATTACCTCCCCACTCACTGACACTGCTCAGCAATGCATTACCCACCTCCCCTTAGTACTGACTTCCTATCTTATCCCTACATTACCTCCCCCACTCACTGACACTGCTCAGCAATGCATTACCCACCTCCCCTAGCACTGACTTCCTGTCTTATCCCTACATTACCTCGTCCACTCACTGACACTGCTCAGTAATGCATTACCCACCTCCCCTAGTACTGACTTCCTGTCTTATCCCTACATTACCTCCCCACTCACTGACACTGCTCAGCAATGCATTACCCACCTCCCCTAGCACTGACATCCTGTCTTATCCCTACATTACCTCCCCTCTCACTGACACTGCTCAGCAATGCATTACCCACCTCCCCTTAGTACTGACTTCCTGTCTTATCCCTACATTACCTCCCCACTCAATGACACTGCTCAGTAATGCATTGCCCACCTCCCCTAGCACTGACTTCCTGTCTTATCCCTACATTACCTCCCCACTCAATGACACTGCTCAGTAATGCATTGCCCACCTCCCCTAGCACTGACTTCCTGTCTTATCCCTACATTACCTCCCCACTCACTGACACTGCTCAGTAATACATTACCCACCTCCCCTAGTACTGACTTCCTTTCTTATCCCTACATTACCTCCCCCACTCACTGACACAGCTCAGTAATGCATTACTCACCTCACCTAGTACTGACTTCCTGTCTTATCTCTACATTACCTCCCCCACTCACTGACACTGCTCAGCAATGCATAGCCCGCTCTCTCACAACACTGGAAGGGTTAGGTGTGTCAGTCATTTTTAGGGGGTAGGGTACCTTTAAAGAGGGAAATATACCCTAGAATTAAGTGGCTCTTAATTTGTTTAACCCACACTGACAAACCAAGGTGGTACTTTTCTTATAGCAGTGAGGTTAAGCTATATTTATTGTTTGCATTATATCTGCAGTTCCCAATATATAGCGATTTATACTGAAGCCTGACTGTAGGTCACACCTCCCAACAGCAAACAAAAGGGTTCCACTGACTGAACGACTTGTACGTTTTTTTTTTTATTTATTATTTAGAATGTATTTATTTATTTAGAAAGTGTTTTACCAGGAAGAATATATTGAAATCTCTCATTTTCAGGTATGTCCTGGTACATATAATATATGTACCCTTTCCTTACATAAATGCATCTCCCAGCTGGCTTCACAGTTGTTAAGATTTTTGCTCCCCACCCGGCTTTATAACTCCCCATGAACCTTCCACCTTCCTATACATTACAATTCAGATTCACAGACCCAGACTACAAAGAGTGCAGTGTGCACCAGCACCGAGAGAGGAAACACAGGAATCTGATGATTCAAGAGCTACTCACACTGGCAGATTTTTTCTTATACGATTTCCTGAAGAAATACATGTGATTTTATTGCATTTTATATGCGATAATGTCACATCTCAACAGGATTCCCTTCTTAGAGATTGTTCACACGGTTGACTTGAGCAGAGCCGCTGTGCTGATAAAGCCACCTGATAGGTTAGTGAAGGTCACCTCTAATCTTGCATTCCCCTAAGTCAGTGATTCTCAACCAGGGTGCCGTGGCACTTTGGGGTGCCACGGTCATCATCTTAGGGTGCCCCATGTTTTCTATGAAGACTAACAAAAATGGACTTTTAAATAAAGATTTATAGAAATTGTTATGCACAATATGTTTAGTTTTGTTATTATGATTATAAGACCTGATAATAATGGTATATTTATGTATCGTACCCTTCTTATGCCCTTGATAAAGTACATTAAATATGTCAGGGGTGCCGTGAATGTTCTAGATTACGTGTTAGGGGTGCCCTGAACAAAAAAAGATTGAGAACAACTGCCTTAAGTTTTTATCACATGGGGGTGGGTTTACTTTTAAAATGTCGCACGCAAGAAAGCGTTCGACCAATTGACAGAGTAACCATGTTGACGTAATAGAAATGGCGACATGAGAATCTCGCCCTCCATAAAAGCACAAGGTTCTCACGTCACCACTTTAAAAGTCTTACCCTCAATTTACTGCCCGCAGCAAAGCAGCATACAAGTGCATGTAACAAGCAGCATATTACACTACAACTCCCATCATCCTTACTTTGTCTGGTGGTTCAACTGCACTTCACAACTGCCCTGAAAGTCGCTTTGGTTAAGTGCCAGGTGACAGAGCGGAGCTGAGTGGGGATCTATATTTTTATTAATATGGTTTCATTAAAAAATAATGGTTTGGTTGATCAATGCTTTTCATGCACTGATTGCTAGAGGAGCCGTGAAAGAGCCGGGGCAGTGCTCATTCTCCCTACTCAGCTCCGCTCTGTCACTCAACCAAAGCGATGTTCAGGGAGGTTGTGAAGTGCAAATGAACCACCAGAAAAGGTAAGGATGATGGGAGTTGTAGTGTAGTATGCTGCTCTTTATATACACTTGCATGCTGCTTGGATGCTACGGGCAGTGCGGTAAATTGAAAGTAGCAACTTTTAAAGAGGCGACATGACTATGCAAGGCAAGATTCTCATGTCGCCATTTTTTTACGCTGACATTGTTATTCTGTCAATTGGTTGCACGTTCTTTTGCATGCGACTTTTTAAAAGGATACCGTGGGAGTGAGACAGGGACCGGCCCAGGCAGAGGTCTATATTATTTGGTGGCATTCACGTAGGTCAGCCAGTCACTGGAAGTTGAGAAGGGCGTCAAAATCGCTAACTTGGATGTCTTCCCCATCCCCCGTAACACACTTGGTTTCCTCCAAAATAGCTCATCAGCCTCAATATGTGATCACCTCGAGGGGCAATATTTGTGTTTCATTCTTTTTCCCCCAGACTTTAGGGTTCTATGTTTTTGTGTTTCTTTTATTATTATTATTATTTTTTTTTAATAATGTGCTACATTCTAGATGTTCTCTATTAAAGGTTCATTAACCCTTTAAAGATCAGTGGTCCAGGGAAGTTGCCCGTTACGAATTCCGGCGCACTGCTTTGGGGCCTAAGAGAGATTTTAGGCCCCGTTTTTACTGACAGCTCTCCCGGAGGAGTGACGTAAAATGCATGTGACATGCTATGACCGTCATCGGTCCTTAAGGGTACAAGGGCCGTGACAGTAACAGCACGTCATCTGGTCCTTAAGGGGTCAAAGGGACAGTAA
>CM074719.1:11175440-11340440 GCA_037306005.1 Rhinophrynus dorsalis
TTAAGTACTTAACTGTCGGCCTCAGACAGCTGCACCATTTCGTGTAAAGAGGCCAGAGTGCAGGCAATATTCTGGTGAAGCTATTAACACTTTCTACACAGATAGGATCAGTCCTCTCAGCTGACGAGAATTAGCCACAACCTTAGTGGTACAAAGCATGTGATTCCTCTTGTACTAATACACAGTAAATTTACTTTCCTTAGTAACTTACTGCATGGGGATTATATCAGGGGTGTGCATTTTACGTACAGACACACACAAACGCAGACACTCGCACATAATCACACAGACAGACACAGATATTTGACGAAGTTGTTTATCTTCTCTATGAAATAGTTGATACGGTCCAAATTAAACCAACTTTTTCTTAGTTCATCACCCTCCGCTTGATTGTGTGACAAGGTTGTGTGCAGCTGAGTGTGTAGATGTGTGTGTGTGAGGACAAAGAAGAAGAGAACATCAATGCCCAAATGTGAATCAATGCTGTGAATACGTAATGCCATACGGATTTAAAAGGTGCTTTTAAGCCCTTGAATGCTAGCTTAGTCTCCAATACAAGACTTCTCCAGCATTCAAGATGTTAAAATCCCTTTGTCAGCTAATGTGAATATTTCACACCTATGACGTGCTCTGTTGCCCTAGAATTGCGCCACTTTCTTCTTTATGTATGTGGGATAATGGTTCAGAGAGGTTTTCCTGGAAGGGGTCCGATTACCGTAAAATCTCAGGTATAATACGCCCCTGTGTATAATATGCAGGTGTATATTATACCCGAGATTTTAGGGTGTATAATGCGCACCATTGTTTTCCTCTCTTATGAAAAAAAAAAGATGAAGCGAGCCAGACAGAACCCTTCCCTCCCTCCCTGGCGCTATCCGATTCTAAAATGCCACTTTCTTAAAAAGACAAGTCCTCGCATTTTCAATATTATCAGGAAACATGTACACAACGTGAATCTTCCCCTGCGGGCGGCACGCTTCCATTCGCCGCCCGCTTCCTTCCGGCTATGGTACTGCCCTGTGAGGACCTTCAGATTCTCACAGGGCATTACCATTGGCTGGAGCCGGTAGGTCCTGAAAGCCAATTGAAGGAATCGGGCAGTGAAAGCAAGCATGCCGCCCGCAGGGGAAGATTCACATCGTTTACATGTTTCCTGACAATGTTGAAAATGCGGGGACTTGTCTTTTTAAGAAAGTGGCATTTTAGAATCGGATAGCGCCAGGGGAGGGAAGGGTTCTGGCAGGCTTAATTTTTTTTAAATAAAAAACTCTCGAGTATAATACGCACCCCCTACTTCACATAAGGTGAAGTGGGGTAAAATTGTGCGTATTATACCCGAGATTTTATGGGTATTACAAACACCAGCGAGAGCTCAAACTGGGGGCAGGTACAATGTAATGCAGGGTGCACTACAAGACGTTACTAGGTGGGGGAACATTAAAGGAACGCCACCACTGAAAACTGACGGATATCTCTTTAAATATCATGTACTTCCAGCGAGAATATTAAAAATGTACTTGTGTTTCAGCTCTAAAATATAATCCTAAATTTGCTTTTTAACACCTGAAAATTGTTCTAGTCAGACAGCATTTATATAGTGGTTATTGCAGTTTGTACTGAGGTAAGCGATATTGTTAGTTAATGGTGATCAGGTCCCACTTTTCTTGTATTCACAAACACTTCTCAGCCCATTCATAAATAATCCTGGACTATCAATGGAAGCCCGGGAAAAAAAAAAAAAGCAGAAATGTCTGCTCCCTTGAACCATATGAAAAGGTTGATTTCAGCCCTCAGGAAACAGATGTGAAATGGAGTAGAGGGGATTTATTTGTAGATTGTCAATTCCTGCAAGCAGGACCCTCCTACACTTTTGGTGGCCAATGCCTTGTAACCCCTTGGGTACCAGATAGGCGATGCAATGCATTGGATACATCCCTGGCATTCAATGGGTTAACCCCTTAGGGTCCAACAATCCCGCGGTGTCTGGTCCTTTAAGGACCAGATAGACGCGTTCGGTGTGCCGTCCCACGTGACTGATCACGTGGGGCGGCACATCGAAAGGAGGACTGAAAGAGATCACTCCGGTCTTGGAGCGATCAATTTCAGTCCACGGTATTACTCACCGCGCTCCTGCAGGAGCGCGGGGAGTAAAAGTACGTGACGTACCAGGACCGTCACTGGTCCTTAAGTGCCGGACCAGCGTGACGGTCCCGGTACGTCACAGGACACGAAGGGGTTAATGTTGATTATAACTATCCTTACATGTTGAACAATCTGTTGTCGTAATTACTACTGTAAACACTGAAGAATATGTTGATACTTTATAAACAAATTATTATAAACCCAGTCATTTATAGGCGTTGGTATTCCTTTAACCCCTTAAGGACCAGGTGCCGTGCTCTACCCTCCCTCCCCCTTCAGGGAAGGGGGAGGGAGGGGGAACTTTGCCTTCGGTTATCTCTAAGATCATTAAGGTTTGAGAGATGAACCTGGGGGCTATTACATTATTTTACAAATATGTACAATATGGGGGATAGTAATAATAAAGTATTACTATCCCTTTAAGGAATTATTACTGCCCTTGTCCTTCAGAGGTTAATAACCTTTTGCAGAGTAACATTTAGCGTGCCCATTAACATAATCTCTTTGCATGTGATAACCAGTCCAGCCACGCACAGTCCTCCTCCGTGTGTCCTTGTAGTGTCTACCTGCAGACAGGCGCACGACTGTGCATGGCACACAGCGGTCAGATGTTAAAGGGAAACCAGCATTCCACTTCCATTCTATAATCCTCTTTAATGGACTGGAATTTCCTGTTTCAGAACATTGCCAGAATGCATGCAATTCTCCGCATGACTGCCGTATTCCTGCCTCATTTGATTCTCTTTTACTAGTCTTCTCTCTATGATAAATTCTTCTAAAAAGCTTTGTTTGCCTACATGGATGTAAAAATGTACATCACACACAGTCCAACATGCGGTCTGTGTACCGAAATGTGGCCAGTCTGCCACCAGAATGAGGCCTGCCTGAAATAAAAAAAAACTATTTTTCTACTTCATTAAAGTGGATGTTTATTCCCTTCACGACTTTGCCTAAATGGAAAGTGTATCTCTTTTTAAAAAAATCCACTCGTTTGGAGAAATTAAAAGTTTAAAGGGATAGTACTGTTTCCCAAAAACAACAGCTTCAATGAATCTTCAAAGTATTTGGGTCACAGAGAGTGTTATTTCAGTACTGTCAGAGTTGTAGTTCAAGAGTAATTCAATGACAAAGTTTCCCCTCCCGCCCCTTTTACCTAGTGTAAACCATCTCTTCTCAGATGTGGAATGCAGTCCATTGACCAGACAGATAACAGCAGGGGACAATCTTCTTCCTATGAAAACAATGAAAGCCCTGCCCCCCTTGACAAGTTTTTCAGGTTTTTCCCTTATCTTAATTGAAGATTGTCCCTCTCTGCAATCTACCTAGACACCTCCCTTCTGATCTGGCTGAGCAGTGTTACATCAGTAAAAGGGGCGGGAGGGGGATACTTTGTCATTGAATTACTCTTGAACTACAACTCCGACAGAATTGAAATAACACTCTCCATGGCCCAAATACTATGATGATTAATTAGAGCTGTTTTTATTGTGAAACATTACTATCCCATTAAATGTAGCTCTGTACTTACTTCCGGCAGGCAGCGATGATCGGATCGGTACCGCAGTCTGAGCTTCTGTCCAGCCTCTTCCGATGACGGAGGCTGTCTGTCTGTAAGCTGGAGCGATCTCACTGGCAGAGATCTATTTCTGGCCAATGAGAGCGCTCCAGCTTAGAGGCAGACAGCCTCAGTCATCGGAGGAGGCTGGATAGAAGCTCAGACTGCGGTACAGATCTGGTCAGCTCTGTCTGCCGGAAATAGGTACAGAGCTACATTTAATCTTTTAATTTCTCCAAACGAGCGTTTTTTTTTTTTTTTTGTTGTTTTTTTTAAAAGGATACTCTTTCCGTTATTTATCATTTACAAGGAAACGATTTAGACAAAGTTGTGAGGGGGGTAAACATCCACTTTAACTAGCAAACCAGGCAAACTCTGTAGACCGTTCCAATGAATTATTTCATTTAAAGTATCGCTATCTTGGCTCTGCTGAAGAGCCACCACCGGTCCCAGGACCAGGATCGGCCTCTGTAAGCTAGAGCGTTGATGTATGAGTAAGGGGAGGGAGGGGGGAAACTTTAAATGTTACCAATTTGCAAACTATAAAGTTTTGAGAGATGGAAGGTAGTTTATTTTACTTCTATTGTTAATCTCTACAATACTATACATTTTAAACCAAAGTATTACTATCCCTTTAAGATCGTGATCTACTTTGTAATGGACAGCACACCTTTATGGAGCTTAAAAGGTTAATCATCCCTCATCCCACACTTCTTTGGTCTCTCAGTATACAAGAGGTCATTTCGGTAATATTAGGCCTCTGGCCATTTTTCAGATTCAAGCCAAGAGCTCACAGGTTTACGGGAACAGAGTTAGGTAATTTTTAACAATGTTAATGGGGCGATTAGCAGTGGGTTATAGGTGAGCTTGGGGCCTTGGCATTGAGTGTCCGGATTAAAAAAACACCAACTCCTAAAAATGAAATGGACTGATACACCTTTAACCTTTCAGTGACGGATGGGATAACCAACGCATTGCTTTGCAACCCCTCTGGCGCTGAAAGGGTTAAATATGATGAACTTCCAGTTATTCTGTAAAAAAAATTAATTTATGTTATAGTCCTGAAATCGAAATCTAAACTTGCATTTGAGAAATATCTTATTCACACACCATTTGGTTAATTTTGTTTGTGTGGTTTGTAATGAGAAACAAGAGCAAAGGCCATAAATTTATGGAGATTAGCATCCAATGCTCCTCTCTTCAGTAAGGCGCTTTCCATTTACAGACAATACAGAGCTATCATTTCTGGGAAATCCTATGAAGAATGCCTGGGAAAAAGGAAGCAATGGCTGGAAAAAGGAAACAACATGGCAGTCTATGGCATTTACTATCCTCTGCACCTTGTTCAACCTTTTGCCAGAAAGGGATGCACTGCACATGCCTCTGGCACCCACATGGGTAAATTTCACGTTTTACGTAACTTTCTGCCATTTCCTGCGCATGCTATGGTATTTGCTGGCACTGTTGTCTTAAATGGATAGTAATGTTTCATAATAAAAGCAGCTCTAATTAATCATCATTGTATTTAGACTTTGGAGAGTGTTATTTCAATTCTGTCAGAGTTGTAGTACAAGAGTAATTCAATGACAAAGTGTCCCCCTCCCGCCCCTTTTACTGATGTAACACTGCTCAGCCAGAACAGAAGGGAGGTGCCCAGGTAGACTGCAGAGAGGGACAATCTTCAATTAAGATAAGGGAAAAACCTGAAAAACTTGTCAAGGGGGGCAGGGCTTTCATTGTTCTCATAGGAAGAAGATTGTCCCCTGCTGTTATCTGTCTGGTCTATGGACTGGATTCCACATCTGAGAAGAGATGGCTTACACTAGGTAAAAGGGGCGGGAGGGGAAACTTTATCATTCAATTACTCTTGAACTACAACTCTGACAGAATTGAAATAACACTCTCCAAGGTTGAAATACTATGATGATTAATCATCATTACAATCCATTCATGTCTACAGGAGCCCAAGCTGTGTTGTGGGGAGGTGTGACCTAGGCCAGTGATTCTGCGCTCTGGGACACACCAGCAGGTCAGGTTATTAAGATTGACTAATTAAGCACAGCTATTGCAATCAAATCGTCTGAGCCACTGATTACCTACCTGTGAACAAGATGGGAACCGGTGATCTAGAGGCAGACTTCAGAGATCACCTTATACATGAAGCTGCAAATAAAGATATATTTACCCAACTACTGTCAGTACCTACCTAGCCAAATCAAGTCAATAGGTTATCTTTTTCTCCTGAGGAAGTGGCATAATGCCACGAAACGCGTAGAGCTGAATTAATATCTAGGATGTGATGGGATTTTTAATATTTTGTAAGTTAACCATTTGCAAGTAGTATAATTTTTATAGTTTATTTTTTTGCCTACAATATATCTGGAAAGGCAAATATATTTTCTTAATAAAATCAAAGCCTTCCATAATTCGCCATTTAGTGCGGATATTCGTTATTCACTAAGTATATAAACTCCTAGTATCCTAGAAGTAGTCTTATTAGGGCTGATAAGACCTAAGTGATCTGCTTAGTGGGGTGCTGGTCCTCAAAGAGTGATCACACATAGAGCCTTTATCCTGCCTGGTCAAGACATAGAAGAGGATACATCTGGTGGAGAGTGACAGAACACCTACCCTGGGGTATATACCGGGGAGAGCGATTTAATCTTAGAAACCGTGCTCACGTGTTAATGAGGCTTTTGCTCTGCCTCTAAGAGAGTACACTGGTGAAGGTGGAGGTCCAAAATTTGGGATTTTAAAGTACTACACTCAGGAATCTTCTACGCCGGCTGTTTTCTTTTTACTTTGTGCTATAGAAAGCCCATAGGTTAACCCGATAAGGACAGGAGGGGAGTGCAACGCACTGCACACACCTCCAGTCCATATGTGGTTAACCTTTTGAGTGCCTCTCTGGTACTCAAATAGTTAAAGAAAACCATTTATTCACAGGGCGAAGTTCCTCTTTAATATCTACTGAAGGGTAATCTTGGCAGGGAAAAAGCCTGAGCACCGAGACAGCAGAGGATCGACCCTGAAGACTAAAATGTAATCATATACATTCATCCAAAGTGCTGTCTCACCTGAAAGGCAGCCAAACGCCAGCACTGAGTCAGTCTCCCCTCACATGGATGGCAATCTGCCACCCAACTGTCAACTCAGTGACCTATCGAAATGACAGCAGACACGGTCTGTCCTGGTACGGTTACAGTCCATTCACAAAGGCGAAGCTGGACAACTAGCGTCTGAATAAAGCCACCAAGCCAGCAGCAGAAATTCTCACATCCACTTCAATTTTAAGGCTTGGAGGGTAACAGGGGTACGGAAGGCATTGCTTTGCACTGGGCCACACTACTCAGGTCCTTAGGAATCTCTACTATTAGTCTGCTTCCCACTGCAGCATTTTTAAATCGAACTCTCTCCTCCCAGAAAGTTATTTCTCTTTAAAGGGATAGTAATACTTAAAATGTAAAAAAAAAAAATGTTGTAGGGTTTATCCCCCCGAGTAAAACAAGAGTACTCCCACTGCTGAGAGGTGTTTCATTCAAAAGTTATTAATTTTCAAAGTTGAATTTTTTAGGTGCAATATCACAGTGGCCTGAAATTGTACAGTGGCGCTGTTGCTGCACCATCCTATGGACAAGCTCTGGTCCCGGGGCCATAAATCTCCATAGGATGGTGTAGCATCACCGCGTGCATCACCGGTTACGTCCTCTGTCACTAAGTGACAGTTTTTGCGGGACGTACCTGGTAAGTCAGTTGTTGCAATGGGGTTAAAAACCCGTGTACACGGGCCACAGTGCCACCCAGCAGCCTTGGCTGGTGCCCGCAGCCTCTCTGATCACTGCACGCGCTGCAGTCATGAGCAGTAAAGAGTTCCCGAATGCACAGTGGCATGTTCAGGCACTCTGTACTACGCATGACTGCAGCGTGCACGGTCTCTACTGCATATGACGGCTTGTGACAAACATCCTAGCAAATTATTATATAGATAGATATCTATCTCATATCTCTCTCTCTCTCATATCTCTCTCTCATATCTCTCTCTCATATCTCTCTCTCATATCTCTCTCTCATATCTCTCTCTCATATCTCTCTCTCATATCTCTCTCTCATATCTCTCTCTCATATCTCTCTCTCATATCTCATATCTCATAGGTTTTATTAAATATTTTCTGATGCTCAAACTAGCATTTTTTCAGGTACAGTTCTATGGACGGCGCTGGTCAGCTGACTATAAAATTCCATAGGATGGTGTAGCAACAGCAGAACTGTACAATTTCAGCACCCAAAAAATGCAAGCTTGAGCTACAATACCTTTTCAATAAAACATCTCAGCAGTGCTTTTGTTTTACTCAGCATGATAAACACTGCAAAAAAGTTATGGGTGAACTCATTCTGTTACAATAAGAACCACTTACTAGCAGGGTATAAATCATCTTTAATGTGTTACACACCCCACCAGTCCTCTAGGACTTAACTCACTAGCAACTAAAAACAAAATTCATATACATTTTCATTTCACATCCTTGGAAAATAGTTGACGTTTTCAATACATGCGCATGTTCCAGGAATTATGTCTGAACTAGACCTTCTTGTGCAGCTGGAACAGAACGTCTCCAAGAGCCCAGAGCGTCTGTGACTGATGATGTCACACACACACACACACACACACACACACACACACACACACACACACACACACACACACACACACACACACACACACACACACACACACACACACACACACACACACACACACACACACACACACACACACGACGACTCCATGCGCAGATTTATACAGTTCACTGCAGGGCAGGAATAGGACTAGTAGCGCTGCTTTCCAATAAACACTGCAGCTGTCTTAGGGCAATATGTAAAAAGTAATAAGGAGAAACACTGGAGTATGCCAACTGCATCATGGGTGGGGTATATAATTATTATTGAAATGGTGATTTTTAACCCCCTGGATACTAGAGAGGTCTTCGACGCAGTGCAATTCTGGGGCAAACCATCTGAACCATAGGGCTGGAATACAAATTCCCCAAACCACTGTTGATTTAACCCTCTGAGTGCCAGAAGGGAATCCAACACATTGCTAAGCAATGCTTTGGATACCGTTCTAGCATGCAAATGGTTAAATGGGCCTTTTAACCCATTAACTGCTACCAAGGGCTGGAGGTCTCTCCGGCATTCCACAGATAAACCACCCTTGATTAAATTAATAGTAATTTGGGTAATTTTCATTCCCCCTGTACAGTGCAGTTCGTTTACCCCAGAATCTCTCATCTTTACGACCCTTACTTTTTATCGTATGGTTTTTCTTCCGATTTAGAGAAATTAGTTCTTTCCATTTGGCTGATCAGAAAGTTAAACAAATACAAACATAAAGAAGTAAAACGCATATTGCTTTTCACCAAAATTCCTCATCTGTCAATTTTTTTACCTCAATGGGAGAATCCATTATGACAAAATCTGTATGATTATTCCTCCCCGTTATATTATTCCACTTGTTTGGTAGAATCCAGTTCGGACAGACTCAGGAGGAGGGAGGCAATTTCAGTACAGGAGACTACGTGATTGTACAGTCTGTACCACGCAGGTCAGACAGATCAGTCTGTGTTGGTTCCAGAGTCCCTAATCACTAAACCAAAAGTTTCACAAGCAGTAAACGGGTTGATAAACAAAAAGCACAAGGTACAGGTAGGATATATCTATTCAAATGACAAGAAAAGCTTGTGTGACAGATCCGCTTCAACAACTATATCAAATGTTTGATTCAACTGAGACATTACAGGTTACTTGGCCTGGGTGATGAAGGTACTGGGGGTGAACTGGGTGCCATTAGAGCTTCCCAGCACAGCAGCTGTTACAGTGTTTAGCTTGTAACAGTCCAATTCTGCACAAAGACATAATATCAGTGAGTAAGGAACAAAAGGAAGTAACATTTCTTAATAGTATAGTACCCCCTATACACTCACCTTAGTATAGCAAGAGAATCCTAACGTCCCTATGAATTTTGCCCATCTGTCTTAGTTCAAGAGATAAAATATTTGTGTGGTGTCCATGGAGGTGGGCATGACAGTTACTGGCAGGACGTCAGGTCCACGGAGGCGGACATGACAGTTACTGGCAGGACGTCAGGTCCACGGAGGTGGGCATGACAGTTACTGGCAGGACGTCAGGTCCATGGAGGCGGACATGACAGTTACTGGCAGGACGTCAGGTCCACGGAGGCAGACATGACAGTTACTGGCAGGACGTCAGGTCCACGGAGGCAGACATGACAGTTACTGGCAGGACGTCAGGTCCACGGAGGCAGACATGACAGTTACTGGCAGGACGTCAGGTCCACGGAGGCAGACATGACAGTTACTGGCAGGACGTCAGGTCCACGGAGTCGGACATGACAGTTACTGGCAGGACGTCAGGTCCACGGAGGCAGACATGACAGTTACTGGCAGGACGTCAGGTCCACGGAGGCAGACATGACAGTTACTGGCAGGACGTCAGGTCCACGGAGGCAGACATGACAGTTACTGGCAGGACGTCAGGTCCACGGAGGCGGACATGACAGTTACTGGCAGGACGTCAGGTCCACGGAGGCAGGCATGACAGTTACTGGCAGGAAGTCAGGTCCATGAAGGCGGACATGACAGTTACTGGCAAAACCACAGGACTTCAAACTCTGCTCCCTGCACATAGTAACCTTAACCAGTTAAGAACCAGAAGGGTGTTGAACTCATGGTTTTGGAATACATTACAGAGTTAAGTAGGCTTATGCACACTGCCTGCTACATTGTGAAAAAACTGCCATTAACCACGTCCGCCTCCATGGACCGGACCTTCAGGACTGACTGAAGAGGTTTCTTATCTCTTGAACAAAAGAGCACGGACAATATTAAAAGGGGCCATTAGGATTTCCTGATCATAGTAAGGCAAAAGGTTAGTTCTTATTAGGAGATGTTCTCCTTTTACGAGTCTGCTGGCAAGGAAGTAGGACATGCTGCACAGTAATCTTTATTAACTCTGAGTGCCAGAAGTGTACCCAACGCATTGTATCTGGCACTCAAATGGTTAACCCTCTGAGTGTCACAGGAGTGTGTAATGTATTGCACAACCGCCGAGAACCCAAAAGGGACTGATGAACTAAAACAGGGGAGACCAAGTTTTTTCAATTGTGGGCCACAGGATCAGAAAGCCTTAAGTGTCAGGGATGCATTATTAGTGCACTGCATACCCCTCCGGCACTCAAAGGGTTAAGACATGTTTGCTCCCCTTTGATCTCCCAGTGATCCCCAGCCAATGGGGTGGGGTGGGCTATGTTTGACAGGGTCTGCCCAAAAGAGTGTCAGACGCACATTACTGGCTGATGGCCTTGAGGGATGACCGCGTGAGTCAAGGGTGCAAAGTGCATGGTAACCTCCAATAATCACCCGTGTGAATGATCTACACGCTGGTCCGCAGGCTGCCAAGACAATCAGTCATACTGGATGCGTAGTTTGTTCTTGAACACAGTATTCTGCTCAGGAATAATGGCCAATGTGAACAGCACTTTAGTGTTCAATGTCACAATATCCTATGTTTTTGTAACAGTGGCCCATGTGAAGCCAGCCTTACACTATCCCTCACTCAGATCCTCCCAGGTCCATACACAGCACAGGGGTTCAGGAGTCATTTAACACTATTTTACTTCCTATTTGGGATAATTACATACTGTGGAAATGTCACCTCGCTGGTTTGTTTGCATCATGCTGTTCCTTGGGCACTAATGCTTAAAGGGAACTGGTCACCTCGTAATTAAAAGAAGTAAAGAACCAGTTTAGAATACATCTGCATTCAATTCAGAAACGAAAAACTCTACTAGCCCCAAAATGTATTTTACCTACACAGTGCATCTTAAAAACAAGAACTCATGAGTCCAAATGGGTAAAGCTGCCATCTTGTGACTTATCAGATGCCCCAATATTAAGCCACACCCCCTACACAGAAGAACCGGTCTGTGATCATGTTGTGACTGGGGACAACTGGCAGACCAATGCAGAAGCATTTATTTTCACAGGGACGTATGTACATTAGCAACTCGTAGCACAACCACCCCCACCCCATCAGGCACTGCGCACGTATAAAATGGCTACCTGCACGGTTAGCGGATACAGCAGCGAGAGACTGACAGAGATCTGGATGTTTCCACATTACTTTAGCCACTGGAAAGGGTTGTAAATGTTAAAGTATCTAGTTTACAAATAAATGTGATCTAGTCTTAGCTTTTTAATAGTGTTACTTCCCCTTTAATAAAACAATTTATAACAGGCTCTATGAAATCAGAACATACTTCATTATTTATAAAACTAGTTGAAGAGCCTGTGTACACATGCCACAGTGCCAGGTAGCAACGGCCGCGGTACACGGACCATAGTGTCAGGCAGCAACGGCCGCGGTGCAGTCGTACAGTAGAGACTGCCTGCACCATGGCTGATAATGGAGCAGGGCGCTCCGAATTCACACCGTGCGTAGAGAGGACTAAGGTCTGAATTCAAAGCACCCCGCTCCGTTATCAGCCGCGGTGCAGTCATGTACAGTAGAGACTGCCCACATCACGGCTGATAACGGAGCAGGGCGCTCCGAATTCACACTGTGCGTAGAGAGGACTAAGGTCTGAATTCAGAGCACTCCACCCCGTTATCAGCCGTGGTGCAGACCGTCTGTACTGCGCATGACCCCTGCGCGCACAGCCGTCTGTACTGAGTATGACAGCTTCTGACAAACATACATTAGAGAATTATTATATACCCACACAACTTTACATCAACTTGAATTGCACTTTTAAAGGGATAGGAATACTTAAAATTTAAAAATATATATGTTGTAGGGTTTATCCCCCTGAGTAAAACAAGGAAACCCCCACTGCTGAAATGTGTTTTATTCAAAAGTTATTACAGCTCAAACTTGGATTTTTTTAGGTGCAGTATCACAGTGGCCTGAAATTGTACAGTGGCGCTGTTATTACACCATCCTGTAGAGGTTTATGGTCAACTGACCAGAGCTGTTCATAGCATGGTGTATCAACAGCACCACTGTACGATTTCAGGCCACTGTGATACTGCACTAGGAGAAAAAAAAAAAAAAAAAAAACAAAAAAAAAAAAAAAACACTACAATATATAATTTTTCACATTTTGTGTATTACTGCCCCTGTAACCCTACAGGGTTACTACAATACTTAAACACTTTGCTGTGTAATGCATTGGAGGACTCTTTAGCTTTGAAGAGATTAACCCCATAACGACAGATGACTTACCAGGTACGTCCCGCAAAAACTGTCACTTAGTGACAGAGGACGTACCTGGTAAGTCACGGAAGTCCGCGTCTCCATGCGGCTGCACGCCGCTCGGAGACTCAGGACTTCTTTGAGAAAAAAAAAAAATGGTAGGCGGGCGTTAACGTGACAGCAGCGTACGAACGCGGCTGTCACTAAGGGGTTAAAGGCTCCATTCAAAAATCAATTTTGTTTTTTTTTGCTGACCCCCCCCCCCCGCAATAGTGCTATTAGTATGTTCCAGAAGTGCAAATCTTGGGCTTTATGCAGAATAGAGGGACAATTCTGGAGCAAACCAACCGTAACATAGGGAATAAAGCAGGAAAACAGTTCTCATTGGCTGAAATGGGGCTTGTAACCTGCTGAATGCTAAAGGAGTTTCAAAGCCCTTTCCAGCATGTAAGGGGTACGACCCCCCATTCAGAATCCAATTCATTTACTTAGAGCGCGTTGTTCCAGGGAAGGGAGAACACACTGGGATAATGCACTAAGGTGTGATAAACAGGAGATAAAGAGGAGATAAAGCAGAGACCATTCCTCCAAGCACAAACCAGGCACATGTAGAAGACTGTTTTAGTGAAAGATTACTTTTTTTTTTATAAACGCGATCTCTGCTCATCTGAAGAGCCACCTGATGCAAGTAATACCGGATATCCCTGCAGTCAGCGTTCAGTCAGGGAAGGAGGACGGAGAAGGGAACTTTGAGTGATATCATCTCTCAAACCATAAGGGTCTGAGAGATGACACTGGGGGCAATAAGTTTCTTTTTAACAAAGCTACAATATGGGGATTAGTAATTTGCAAGTATTACTATCCCTTTAAAATTGGGAGATTTCTTGCTGGATTTGCTTTTGTTTAGAGATTTCTTTAGCAGAGTAGAAGATAAAAATAATAAAGTCTTTGGGGAGATGCACTAAGGCGTGATAAAGAGGAGATAAAGAGGTGATAATATCATTTCTCTGAGTCCTGTGCTGTTCTATGGAGCCTAAGATTTCACACTGTAGTGTATAGACTCTATATAATAACATAGGAACTGGAGAAGTGATATCACTGGATAAGTCATTGCCTCTTTATAACTCCTTACTGCTCAGTGAGTTTTGTATTTGCCCCCTATAGAACATTTGGTATATCCCAGAATTGCACAAGGCCTCATGCTTCTGTGTTAGCCGAATTAACTCTTTAACCCCTTAAGGACCGGAGGTTATGGGACATTTCCGTCCCATAACGTCCGCATAGGGGCACTTTGACAAGCCGGTACACGTGACCTGTCACGTGTATCGGCGCGTCACTATGGGGCTTGAAACAGATCGCTCCGATCTTGGAGCGGTCTATTTCATGCCCTATTTTTACTTACAGCGCTCCCGGTAGAGCGCTGTAAGTAAAAAGTACGTGACGTACCAGGACCGTCAAGGGTCATTCGAGCAAGTTTGCCCTTGACGGTCCTGGTACGTCAAGGGTCCCTAAGGGGTTAAGGGGTGTGCTTGAATCCACAAGTCCACAGTAAGCATTTGCCTTGATGTGGAAATAATGCGCTGTACGTGATACCAGCTTTGTATGTAACACGCGCCTCTTCTCCCTGCTTCTGTTTCTATATAATACACATTTTCCATTTTTGTCAATCACAATCATTTAAGTGGGTATTTTGGCCTTATCGTTTATTTATAAAGTGACAGCCAATTCTGCCGCCCGGTGGGGGTTCTGGAGTCGTTGTTGCGGCTTTTTATTCAACCTGTTATTACTACCATCTATGAAGAGGCACCGCTGCGTTCTGTAGTCATGGCGCCAACCTGCATGTTACTGGAAGTGCTGGCGCTGGTGTTAAGTGAAAGGAGGGGTATGTTCTGAGGAAAAAGGTGTTCTTTAGAGGGAGAAAATAAGGTGCGTGTATATAAACGTATGTATGTGCAGCTGTGTGTGTGTTGGAAACCTCTCAAGCAATCAAGAAGTTAACCCTTTGAGTGCCAGAGGCTGGCACTTAAAGGGTTAAAGAACATTTGAATCAATTATTCGTTCACTAATATGCTGTTGGTTTGCTACAGAATGGCACCAGTTTAGTCAATTAATAAGGCCCTAAACGTCTCGGTCTGGTTCCGTAGCGAGCAGCTGTATGGATCGTGCGCGCTAGAACAAGCTCTTGTCCTTGCAGTTAAAGGGGAAGTATCACCTCTACACAAGTTTGGCTCATGATTAATGCAGATCACCCTATATCAAGTCCCCCCCCCCCACAATAATTAGGCGTACTGCGAGTAGTTTCTTACAGTGATATTATCGTGCAGAAGTACCACAATCTGAAGTAATCCTCCTGAGACCGGAGGCCAGGCTTGCATGCAGACATCTTGTCTTAGAGACGACTGCGCTCTGGCACTGTCCGTCCCGGCCTCCTCTAGGAGGCACTGCACTGTACCTTAAGGTACCGGGAGGGACTGACGGCACAAAGACGGCTCTAAAGGAAGAAGCCTGCCCATCAGTCTGAGAAAAAGAAGGATTATTTCAGATTGCGGTACTTGTGCCGGATAATATCACTCTTAAGAATAATCTCAGTATGCCCATTTTTTTGTGGGAGGACTTTATATAGGATGATAGAATTCATATAGCAAATAGCAGTTTTAATTTCTCATAAAATTCATGATATTGCTAAATTTAAACATTTAAAAATAATACGGATTCCTACTTCCAGACAGACTGATGTTACCAGCTCTGTACCGCAGTCTGTCATTCTGCCTCTACTTCCCTCCCTTGATCCAGCCTCCACCAATGACGGAGGACTTCTGTCTGTAAGCTGGAGTGGTGTCTGGCCAATGAGAGAGCTCCAGCTTACATGCAGAAATCCTCTGTCATTGGTGGAGGCTGGATCGAGGGAGGGGAGCAGAGGAAGAGTGACAGACTGGGGTACAGAGCTGGTAGCCGCAGTCTGTCAGGAAGCAGGGACCAGGGTCATTTTTAAATGTTTAAATTTAGCCATACCATGAATTTTATGAGAAATTAAAACCACCATTCGAGCTAATCACTATATGAACTTAATTATGATACAAACTTGTATTGGGGTGATAGTTCCCCTTTAAAGGGATAGTATTACTTCAGAATTACTATCCCTCATATTGTAGCCCTTAATAAACCGAGTTAAATGACACCAGCGGCATCTCTCAGACCTTTATGGTGTAAGAGACAGCCGCTTTCATAGTCTCCTCTCCCCTGTGTCAGCGTTCTGCTGCCAGCAGGGGAATCCGGTCCCGGGACCGGCAGAGGCTCTTAAACAGAGCCGATATCTCGTTATGGAAGGAAAAATGATTAATTGAAACAGTCTTCTACATGTGCTTAGTTACCAAACACACGTAGAAGACTGTTTCAATTAATCCTTTTTCCTTCCATAACGAGATATCGGCTCTGCTGAAGAGCCTCCTCTTGATTCAGAGACCGGATTCTCTGAATCAAGAGGAAACTTTGAAAGCGGATATCTCTTAAACCATAAAGGTCTGAGAGATGCCGCTGGTGTCATTTAACTCAGTTTATTAAGGGCTACAATATGAGGGATAGTAATACTATCCCTTTAAGTGAATGACCTCTTCTACAGTCTCAGCATATGAACTGTACAAGTCCAGACTGTGACATACTTATCGGACTTGCACAATGCCAGGTCACCAGCATGTAAAACTTCAGCTTTAAACCTCCTGGTACCAGAGCTCCATCCGACTCACTGCATTGCAATGAGTTGGAGATCTCCCTGCACTTAAAGGGTTAATCCTAAACCAAATGCTTCTCCCAGCCGACTTCCTATGATCAGTGTCGGGACCTCTAGTCTGGGGAATCAGAAAAAACACACAACGAAAAGAGATAAAACCAGATTCGTCATCATTAACCCTTTGAGTGCAAGACAGATCTCCAACGCACTGCACTGGATACCTCTCACGCACTCAATGGGTTAATTATCAAGACGGTAAAATCGTCCATAAGCCAATTAAAGAGAAATAAAGGTAAGGAGCAAAACCCACATATACACATTTCTATCTATACCAATCAGGGAAGTTATATGAACATAAATGTATACAACATATCCCTCAGCACCTAGGAGCCAGGGGCAGAATGTTAGCAGCCTGGGCTCTCACCATATAAAGTACTCTATACGAGGTTTAACCATTTGAGTGACAGAGATATTATTCCTTTAGCACAAAACAGAAATACAATCTGATAAAATGGCGACAAGGAGTACATATTTTATTGAATATGAATCTTTTCATTTTTGGCGATAATTTCTCTTTAATGATTCCCAAATCTAGATTTGAAAGCCCCATAACAGGCAGGGGTGTTAACTCTTTCAGTGCTAGAGGGGTACACAACGCCTTCTTGCACGCAAAGGATTATGGTCAATTTTCATGTTTTACCAAGGCGACTTCCATGGAAGCAGCCTGCGGTGGTGCTGTACTGACCCAGAAGGAGATTAGGGGGCTTAAAACTGCTCCCCTCTGTGGTATGAGACATTGGTCACATGTGAGGTCTACACAGAACCTCAGAATCAGCTTTCAAGACAGGAGCAAATGGTCAATGGGGATGGCAGGCACAGGAGAATATATAATCCAGAAGACCAGCAGAAATTGGTGGCCAGCAACTTTTCGCCTCCTGATGAGAGAACATGCTAGAGTGCGCAATAGCACCATATAGTACAGATGGTTTGATCCAAAAATGCTCCTATTTTACACTAAGCATACAGCCCTATGTTCTTCCTTACCACTGTATTCTCATACTAGAATTGTCCAGTCACTCTCCTCAATAGACCTCACGAGATGATCTTAAAGGGATAGCAATACTTCGTTTTATCTTTATTTTATTTTGTAGGCATTAAAAAAACATGAAGAACGATATAAGTCTTATCTCTGAAACCTTTATGGTTTAAGAGATATTCACAAGCAAAGTATCCCCCCCTGTTCAGCCAGATCAGAAGGGAGGTGCCCAGGTAGACTGCAGAGAGGGACAATCTTCATTTAAGATAAGGGAAAAAGCTGAAAAACTTGTCAAGGGAGGAAGGGCTTTCATTGTTCTCATACAAAGAAGATTGTCCCCTGCTGTTATCTGTCTGGTCTATGGACTGGATTCCACATCTGAGAAGAGATGTGTTACACTAGGTAAAAGGGACGGGAGGGGGAAACTTTGCTTGTGAATATCTCTCAAACCATAAAGGTTTGAGAGATAAGACTTATATCGTTCATGTTTTTTTAATGCCTACAAAATAAAATAAAATTAAAACAAAGTATTACTATCCCTTTAAACTGATGATGTCAACAAAAGTGGAGTTGGTCCAAGGACAGCACACAAAGTGCATGTAAGTGCAGTCACTTGTGACCGATTATAGAGCTTCATATGGGTAAAGGATGGTATCATGTTAGTCATAGAAAAAGCAGAGAACTAGTAAAGTAAGAATGATAGCTTTATTGGTAACTGAGTGGCTCTAAGGTACAATCTTTCAAGACAACTTGACTGAATGCATCGTACATGACAGGTATAACACTCATGCAAATTATTTTAACATTTAAATTCCACTGGCAGTGAATATTCTTATCAGTACGGTCTATAATTCATTCCCTGGGCTCCAGTGGAGTCTCTTTGTAGTTAACTAAGAGACACAAAGCGGATTTATAACTTTTTTGTGATCCAGTGAATTTTAGCCTTCAGCCACAAACGGCCAAGTCTATAAAATGTATGAGTTAACTCTCAACACGCCAGAGGGGTGCACAACCAATCACTTGTAGTGAGTTGCACAGCCCCGTCCCCACCCCAGCAACCAAAGTGCACATTTGCAAGTAATGGGTTGCACACCCTCTAGCGCTTGGAGTGGTAGCCCATACGTTCTATAGACTTGGTCATCTCTGGCTAAAGACAAATTCACTGGAACATTTTAAAAAAAGGTAATAAATCCTGTTTGTATTGTTTATTTAACTAGAAAGAGACTCTACTGGAGCCTAGAGAATGCATTATGGACAATACTGATAAGAATATTCACTGCCAGTGGAATTTGGATGTTAAAACTATTTGCATGAATGTTTAACCTGTCATGTACTGGCTGTCTTGAAAGCTGCATCCAGTGCCACTCAGTTACCAGTAAAAAGATCATCATTACTGTACCAGTCTCTTAGATCCATTCTATTACTAATAAAGGGATCATTGTTACTATACCAGTCTCCTAGACACACTCAGTTACTAGTACAGGGATCATTGTTACTGTATCAGTCTCCTAGATCCACTCCATCACTAATAAAGGGATCATTTATACTGTACCAGTCTCCTAGACCCACTCAGTTACTAATAAAGGGATCATTTGTACTGTACCAGACTCCTAGACCCACTCAGTTACTAATAAAGGGATCATTTGTACTGTACCAGTCTCCTAGACCCACTCAGTTACTAATAAAGGAATCATTTGTACTGTACCAGTCTCTTAGACCCACTCAGTTACTAATAAAGGGACCATTGTAGAGCTTTACAGCAAGAGATGCACAGACCTGCTTTACAGCGCCCCCATACTGTTGTGGTGTTTTGAGCAAAAGGGCACATTTTGGCTTCCCTTTAAGACAACATGATCACAAAAAAATAAAAAAAATTATCACACCTCCCAATATATTCTCCCAGTTACCTTACAATGACCAGAAAATCCTAATGGCCCATATGAACTTTGCCCTTGTACCTTTGTTCAACAGACAACACCTTCAAATCAGTCCTGGGTGTCAGGTCCGTTGAAGCGGACATGACAGTTTCTGGAACATCTTTCAGACTGAAGAAGGAGGACCGCATGAGCCTACTTAACCCATTAAAGACTAAAGATGTGTGCTACACATTACAAAGCAATGCGTTTCACACCCCTCTGGTCCTTAACCCTTTAATCGTTGTAATGTGCTGGGATACCTTCCTTGCACTCAAAAGTTTAACCCTTTGAGTGTAAAGCAATGCATTCCGTAACCCTCTGGCACTCGAAACTCAAATGGTTAAAGGATTAAGATTACGTTGTGCACTGTGCAGAGTTTGTGTTTTCTGCTCCCCCTACCAACTGTCATGTCTGCCTCCTGAGTCCAGGTCTGATTGACCGTGATCGTTTGTATCAAAGAACAAGGGAAAATAATTCAGTGTGGGTCATTAGGAGTTTCTAGACAATAAAATAAGTGTGTGGGGGGGGGTTATTATTAAGTATTACTTAATAATATCATGTATGTAAAGCGAGTATATATATATATATATATATATATATTATATATATACACACACACACACATGATTATTTATGTTCCATAACTAAAACTTACTCCTAAACTTGCCTTTATCATGTTGTGTGTATAAACTCCTATTCCTACTATATATACACACATTCAATTAACCATTTGCTTAATTAACCGTTCAATTAATCATATGGTTAATTTTGGTTACGCTGTCAAGAGCCAAGGCAGTTTATTTATACAGATTAGTTTACAAGAATCTTTAGTTAGAAAGGATGTTAAAGAGTAAAAGTTAAAGTAATGTCAAAAAAAGAAAACCTATGTATACAATTGTTTATAGTAATTTGTTACAATGCATAGCATATATCTAAGTCTTGTTACATTCATATTCTTCTTTAAATTCAGTTTAAAAGGTTCCCCCTCCCGCCCCTTTCAATTACATCAGGCAGGGATCCCTCAGATCAGGAAGCCATTTGCTTGACCGGACGGATCTCAGCGAGGGACAATGTTGAGTCTACAAGTACATGGAAAACCGTCCCCCGCTTGAAGTGGGTCAGGATTTTCCTGATCCGTCCGCACCGGCTTTCACATCTTCTATAGAGTCACTGAAAGGGGGAACCTTTTAAATCAAATTTAAAGAAAAACACGAAGTTAACGAGGTTTTAAAATATGCTATGCATTATAAGAAATGGCAATGAACAATCGTATACTGAGTTTTGTTTTGGACATTACTATCTGTTTAACTTACCAAATCCCTGCATAAGGCATGAATGGATGCCCCAACAGAGGCTGTGTAGGCACACAGGCCATTAGGATTTTCTGCCCAGATAAAGGTAATGGAGGCAGTATTGATAATGTGTTAATGTCCCTATAACCTCAGGATGACCTCTGACTGTGGAGAACCCACTACTTTTATCATGAATAATAAATTGTAACAGCCCCCAGGAGACAGGGAGAGAGTGGAGCTTCTATGGACCCATCTCGAAGGGAAAAAAAACTAAAGCATCCACATCATTATTACTCCTATAAATGTATTTCACCCCCCTGGTAGAAACTGATAGTTTCTACCAGAATAAAGTGGTGGTGAGAGGTGATTTTTTTGCAGACATAAGAAATTCATTATGCAAATTCATCTCACAAAGTCAGGGAAGAAAGCTCGGCTGAGATTAGAAATCCCCAACTACCAAACCAAAATTCTATAGAACCGTTAACCTGTTTGGAAAACAAAAAGCAAAAGTTATAGGTGGTTTAAATAGCTATAATTTAAGGAAAATAGGATTTTAGTCTTACCTGTTAAATCCTTTTCACTTAGTCCATACAGGTCACTGGTACCATGGGATGTGTAGTCCCCTTTAATAGGCAGGAACAATTATGCAAATAATCTGCAAGGGGCGGAGCCTCCCCTCTTACTTAAGCCACCTTCTGGCCAGAGCCACTCATATTGATTTGAGACCCCAAGAACTGACCTCAGGTAAGCAAAAAGAAAGACTCCTGTGAGCATGCCCTAACGGTCTCCCACTGAATGCCACAGGAGAGCCAAGACTGGTCCCTTGACAGGGTGGGAGACCAGTGACCTGTATGGACTAAGTGAAAAGGATTTAACAGGTAAGACTAAAATCCTATTTTCACTGTCGTCCAATACAGGTCACTGGTACCATGGGATGTACAAACATTGAGCTGATCCAGAGGCGGGAAGTAAGGCAAGGACCAGGCGCGAGGCCCAAGTCACTAGAACTGATAACCAGTTGAAACCCAGCCCAAACTGTAAGTGTCAACGGACACCAACCAAGGAAACAAACCTTGAACTAGCACAGCACACGGAACTAGAGCCAACAGGGCTCAACAGTAAAGAAGCACTAAGGATCACAGAGCGGAAGACCTACACAGGCAAGACTGCCTCCAGGACCTTCCTTCCAAAACTGGCATCAGCCGAAGCCAGTACATCAACTCGATAGTGCTTAGAAAATGTGTGCACAGAGGACCAAGTGGCCGCTCTGCACAGTTGATCAGCAGAAGCTTGATTCTTGTAGGCCCAAGAGGCCCCAATAGATCTGGTGGAATGGGCAGTTACCCGGAAGGGAACATGCTTATTCCTCAACTTATAGGCTTCACGGATGGTAGCCTTAATCCAAGAAGCAATGGTAACTTTGGAGGCCGGTCTCCCTGCCCTAGGCCCCTCAGGAATGACGAATAGAGCGTCAGACTTCCTGAGAGACTCGGTGCGATGAACATAAAACTTGAGGCAACGCACCACATCCAACAAATGGAGATCCCGTTCCTTGTCAGATGAAGGATTAGGGCAGAAAGAGGGAACCACAATCTCTTGATTGATGTGAAATTCGGACACAACCTTTGGTAAGAATTCCTTGGTAGTGCGAAGCACAGCCTTATCCTTGTGGAACACCAGGTAAGGAGGTTTACAAGACAGAGCTTGTAACTCTGCTACCCGGCGAACTGAAACAATAGCCAAAAGGAAGGCCATCTTCCAAGTCAAGAGACGTAATGGAATGGAAGCCAAGGATTCAAACGGTGGTCGCTGGAGAACTCCCAGCACCAAATTGAGGTCCCACTGGGGAGCAGGACTCTTGAAGGCAGGTCGAACATGAGTCACACCTTGGAAGAAAACTTTCACATCAGGAAGGATAGCAATCCTTTCCTGGAAAAACACAGACAAGGCAGAAGTCTGAACTTTGAGGGAACTCAGACTGAGCCCCTTATCCACACCGTCCTGCAAGAATGCCAGGACAGTGGGAAGATGGAAGTCAAGAGGCAACTTCTTGTCAGAGCACCATGTCACGAAAGTTGACCATATGCGATGATAGATCTTGGAAGACACAGGCTTACGAGCACTGAGCATCGTCGATACCACAGAAGGAGAAAAGCCTTTCTTAGCTAGAATCGAGGATTCAACCGCCATGCCATCAAACGGAGAGAGTGAACATCCTCTTTCCACAGATACTCCTGGAGAAGCAGGTCCGGACGGGCAGGAAGTGGGATTGGATCCTTCACAGACATGGCCATCAATTCCGGAAACCAGGACTGGCAAGGCCAGTTTGGAGCAATCAGGAAGACAGGACAACGTTCTCTCTTCAACTTCTGAATGACTCTGATCAATAGAGGAAGAGGAGGGAAGATGTAAGCCAGGGAGAAGTCCCAAGGGATCGACAAGGCATCCACTGCTAGAGCAAGGGAGTCCCTCAGCCGGGAGCAAAACACCGGAACCTTCCTGTTGTGTCTGGCAGCCGTCAGATCCACCACAGGCATTCCCCACCGTTGAGTGAGCATGTGAAACACCTCTGGGTGCAGAGCCCATTCTCCGCTGTCGACGGTATGACGACTGAGGAAGTCTGCCATGACGTTGTCCACGCCTGGAAAATGAACCGCAGAGATGACAGGCACGTGATCTTCTGCCCAAGACAAAATATCCTTGACCTCCCACCAGGCGGAACCGCTTCTTGTGCCGCCTTGCCTGTTGATGTAAGCCACAGCCGTGGCGTTGTCTGACTCCACTCTGACTGGAAGACCGGTCAAGTGAGACTCCCAGTGCCTCAGGGCCAGCCGGACAGCTCGAAGTTCCAGAACATTGATGGAGAGCATGGATTCCTTCAGACCCCATTTCCCCTGAGCACTGAAGCGACCCCAGACTGCACCCCAGCCCCGAAGGCTGGCATCCGTAGTGACTGTGGTCCAAGGAGGAACTAGAAAGGATTTCCCTTTCAGGAGATAAGAGAGATCTAACCACCAGTGCAGACTCGACTCGACATGAGGAGGAAGAGAAACAGACAGATGTTGATGATCTGGATGATTCTCGCACGTCTGGATCGCGAATCTCTGAAGATCCCTGGAGTGGGCCATGGCAAATGGTACTGCTTCGATTGTGGAAATGAACTTCCCCACTAAGGACGACAAATTCGGAACTGGAATCACGTCCAGGTCCAGAAGTCCAGCCACTCAGACAGCTATCTGGTGAGCCACGTCCTCTGGAAGAAACACCATGCATTGGCGAGTGTCGAACAGGAGACCCAGGAACAGAGCCTCTGAGATGGAAACAAGTCCGACTTGTCCAGATTCAGGATCCAGCCATGACGGTTCAGGGTGTGCATGCACATCTGTAATTGCTGAAGGAGAAGCTCCGCTGAGGAGGCCTTCAGAAGGAGATCGTCCATGTAGGGGGTCACTCTGATCCCATCCTGATGGAGCACCGCTATCAATGAGCCCAACACCCTCTGGAAGACCTGAGGGGCTGAAGTCAGCCCAAAGGGGAGCGCTGCAAACTGAAAGTGTCCCCTGTGACAGGCAATCCTGAGATACCGCCTGCTCTCTGGATGAATAGGGATGTGAAGATAAGCATCCTGGAGGTCCAGGGAGGCAAGAAACTCCCCTGGAGACATTGCTGCAATCACAGAACGCAGGGATTCCTGGCGGAAGTGGGAAGTCACCACATAAGCATTGAGATCTTTGAGATCCAAGATAGGACGGGCTCCTCCGTCCCTTTTGGCTACCACAAACAGGTTGGAGAAATATCCTGAACCTGTGTCCCCCTAAGGAACCGCCTCCAGAACCTCTTTGTCCAAGAGATCCTGAATAGCGTCGTCTAACAGACGCCATTTTGTGGGTTCCTGAGAAGGACGAGTAAAATGGAACCGAAAAGGAGGAAGGGAAGAGAAAGGGATCCTGAATCCCTCTGACACCACCTGAAGAACCCATGGGTCCGCCACTGACTCCTCCCAAATCCGGCGAAAGATGCGGAGACGACCGCCTACAGCCGGATGCGGACCCGGGTTCGGCGAGTCATGCCGAAGCAGTCTTGGAGGTCTTGGCCTTGGGGGCAACTTTGGGCTTCCAGGACTGTTTGGGCTTGGAGGAGGAGCGCGTAGTGGGAGGACCCGTTTGGGCCGAGGAACGTGTCGCAGTCTGAAAGGAACGAAAGGACCGATTGCGTTTGGCTGGAAACTTTTTCTTAAAGACTGAGGGTAGAAGAGTACTTTTACCTCCAGTAGCCTCACTGATCATTTCTTTGAGTTCAGACCCAAAAAGCAAATTTCCCTGAAAGGGCAAAGAAAGCAAAGCTTTCTTAGAGGCTGTATCAGCAAACCAAATTTTCAGCCAAAGAGCGCGTCTGGCCACCACAGAAGAAGTGGAGGCCCTCGCCATCATGCGCACAGCATCAAAGGCAGCGTCAGCAATATAGTTCTGAGCTTCAGTGATATTAGCAAGAAGCTGCAACTGTTCAGACACAGGCGCATCCTGGCGAACCGCTTCAGTCAGTCGTTCAGTCCAGGCTGCAATAGCTCTATTAACCCATGCCACAGCAAAGGTGGGGCGCATGGCAGTGCCAATAGAAGCAAAAATAGACTTAAGAGAGAGCTCTAATTTCTTATCCGTCCAGTCCTGCAAGACAGAGGCATCTGAGACAGCCAAAGCAGTAGATTTGGATAGTCTAGACACGGGAGCATCCACTTTGGGAGGATGAACCCATTTTGCCAACTCCGCCTCAGGAAAAGGGTAAAGCTTGGCAAACTTTTTGGAGACAGAGGAAGATCTATCTGGATTCCTCCATGCCTCAGAGACCAGACGGGCAAGAGTAGGGTTAGTTGGAAAACAAACAACTGGTTTAGATGGCTTTTTCTGAAAAACATCAGTAGGATCATAAGTGGATTCCTGAGTCAGAGGAAGGTTGAGCGTATTTAGAACCGCTCTGATCAGACCCTCAGCCGAAACTTCAGGGTCACACTCATAGGGGTCCCCAATGGACCTGTTAGATTCAATAACAGTACGTTCCTCAGCATCGGAATCCTGTAAAAGTTCTTCTTCAGAAGAATCAGTGATATCAGGAGCTCCCTGTGGCTTAGGCAGGGAGGTCCTGATAGTAGAGGGGGTCTGCCAAACCTGGAGAGCCCCCTGTACCTGAGAGGGAAAGAGTTGAAGCGTGGATCTGAGATCCCTAGTGGCAGCTTTGAACTCCCTCACCCAAGATGGCTCAATAGCATGGCTGGAAGGCCCAGGGTTGCTATTTTGACAAGTACAAACAGGGCATAGATCCCCCACATTATCGCTATCCAGCCCAATGTGGCAAGAGGAGCAAAACGCCATGGGGGTAGCGGACCCCCCATCCTCCTTAGTCTTGGGTCTAGCCCCCAGCTCCAGTGAAGTAGACATGCTCACAGCGTCAATATACCCCACCAAGAACACTATCACCCAGAAAGGTGTTAAAGATTAAAGTTTCACCCCAGAAAAATGTCTAAAAACGGACTTATCTGGCCAGCGAAGGGTTAATCTGTTGAGGAGAGAGAAGGCTCGGTCCCTGCGTAGTGTACTCGCATAGGAAAAGTGCAATAAAATGGCTGCCGTCATGGCTGCCAATCAAAAACGGGCGCGAAGCAAGCGCTCATGGGAAATGTAGTCTTTCCCAATACAAGTACCTAAACAGTGCCCGAAGCCCCCCTGAACCCCCAATATTAATAAAACACCAACCGGATGATAGAGCAGGAGCCTAGCATTAAAATGAGCCCTCTCTGAAGTTGCTGTGACAAGCGGTTTCAGAGATATGTCCCACACTGTGATTTCCCATAGAGAGTAAAGGAGCCATGCGTTTGAGCGGGAACGCTGCGCTTAAAGGCGCAGTACACAATTTTTAATAAAGTTCAGTAAAACATTAAAAAGTGCCCAAACAAGCATGAAACACATGAGAATCATAAATAAATGAATACCCAATGCTCCAAAACTCAGAGAATAACACAGAAATTGCATAAACTTTTTAGAGATAATGCAATAAAAACACCCTATGAGTGCTGGAGTGAATTACAAACTCCCAAATACAAGCCCGGCAAAGGGACACTGTGGGGACAAGTGGACCTTCAGCACTCAATGGGTGACTCACCTTTCTCGCTGACTTCTGTCTTCAGGTGACCATGATAGGTAGGGAAAGAACCAGAGGTAAATTCCCCAACAGGGGAGCTGCTTAACACAAGCTGTCCCCTCTTCAGGTATAGGTCCACAGAAATCCCTGGAAGCTGCACTAGCCACTTCGGGTGAGGGCATTCACAGCCATGGTCACCCTCCTAATGGTGGTATTCCATATTTGAAGAAAAAATAATAAAACTCTAAGAAGCATAGCTGTTCTCTGCCTGGTGTGCAAGCACACCAGGAACAAATCAATATGGGTGGCTCTGGCCAGAAGGTGGCTTAAGTAAGAGGGGAGGCTCCGCCCCTTGCAGATTATTTGCATAATTGTTCCTGCCTATTAAAGGGGACTACACATCCCATGGTACCAGTGACCTGTATTGGACGACAGTGAAAATAAAATCTATGTAGGTAATGGGTCCATTTTAACACGGGATCCCCTACTGTGCAAAATTAAATATGACCTCCCCACACCTCACACCATGCTTGTATGCATAACGACTGTTTACAGAGAAAAGACTCCATAGCGTTGTAAGGGGCCTGTACAAAAGAAGCCAACTGGGGACGATGGGGATTTTAATCCCAGAAAAGCTGGACAGCCACAAGTTCCACTTTCGCTAAATGAAGATTACGCTTGGGGGTTTATAAAATTTCAGACCACGGACCTTTGTTATTCAGGTTTCTCCTGAAAGAACAGATGCAAAACCCAGTTCGTATTCTGAAATTTCAAGCCAATAGTTCTCCTTTTCATCTTGCTAAAGGGATAGTAATACTTCATTTTAACTTTATTTTATTTTGTAGGCATTAAAAAAACATGAAGAATGATATAAGTCTTATCTCTCAAACCTTTATGGTTTAAGAGATATTCACAAACAAAGTATCCCCCCCCTGTTCAACCAGATCAGAAGGGAGGTGCCCAGATAGACTGCAGAGAGGGACAATCTTCAATTAAGATAAGGGAAAAAGCTGAAAAACTTGTCAAGGGGGGCAGGGCTTTCATTGTTTTCATACAAAGAAAATTGTCCCCTTCTGTTATCTGTCCTGTCATACAACCAGACTCACATCTGAGAAGAGATGGCTTACACTAGGTAAAAGGGGCGGGGAGGGGAACTTTGCTTGTGAATATCTCATAAACCATAAAGGTTTGAGAGATAAGACTTATATCGTTCTTCATGTTTTTTTAATGCCTACAAAATAAAATAAAGTTAAAACGAAGTGTTACTATCCCTTAAGCAAACCCAGATGTGACCATTCACGCTTGCACTGCCAATAGGAGCGCAGGACATCACACTCACAACCCAAGTGTGCGACTGGAACAGGCAGTGGATTTGGCCTACACACAAACAGGGGAGAGGTATAAAAGGGATCTTAAAGTTCAAGTCTCTTTGGTAAGTAGTGTCACTGCAACAATTTGAATTAATAAATGGGACTGCATCATTTTAACCACTCAAAGGGTGTGTCGTATTACTCAAAACTTACATCTATTATTATGATTACCATGTAGTCCATGATGCAGTAGCCTACAAGTCTGCCAAAAAAACTCTCTATAGTTTATAATGAAATTAAAACATTTTTTTTTTCTTTTACTACATCACTACCGCCTTCTTAAAGGGATAGTAATACTTAAATATTGCCAATCACCATATTGTAGCCATGGTAAAAAGATATGATTTGTCCCCAGGTTCATCTCTCAAACCTTTATGATATGAGAGATAACTGAAGGCAAAGTTCCCCTCTCCCTCCCCCTTCCCTGAACTCGGCGTTGTACTGACTGCAGGGATATCCAGTCTTATTTGCATCAGGTGGTTCTGCAGCAGAGCGGAGATCACGTTCGTAAAAAATAATTATTTCACTGAAACGGTCTTCTACGTGTGCATGCAAACCAAGCACACGTAGAAGACCATTTCAGTGAAATAATTACTTTTTATTAACACAATCTCGGCTCTGCTGCAGGTACAATGCTGACTTCAGGGAAGGGGAAACTTTGCGTGCGGTTATCTCTCAGACCATAAAGGTTTGAGAGATGACACTGGGGGCAATTGAATTATTTTTTACATAGCTACACTATGGGGATTAGTAAGATTTAAGTATTACTATCCCTTTAAATTTTACTTTTGCCAATTTATTTGAAAGGGATAGTAATGGCTCATTATAACCATTGCTACGATCGTTCCTTATAGTGTATTCTAACACTCTCCAAAGTTGACATCGCTCTAGTTGCTATGAAATTATATTATAAAGTATCCCCCTCACGCCCCCTTTTCAATATTTTAAGCCTCCTCATGTCAGATCCGAAATCCGGTCAGCGGACCAGGCAGATGTCAACGAGGGACAATCTCCCTTCTAATTAGTAAAAGGAAAACCCTGACCCCCCCCTTGACAAAGGAAAGCCATTTTTTCTTTAGAGCGACAGAGGATTGTCCCTTGTCACAATCCGTCTGGCTTGGCTTTCAGCACTGAAGACAGAAGGCTGAGGTAACGATAAGGGGCAGGAGGGGGGACACTTTACAACTGAAATGTCATAGAAACTAGAGCGACGTTGGAGAGCACTATACGGAACAATCGTAGCTGATGTTATAATGAGCCATTACCATATCTCTAAAACCTATCAAACTTTATGCGAAATGGAAGACATCCTATATAATAATTCGCTAAGTTGTGTGTAACGCCGGACATGCGCAGTAGACACTGCTGCACATGCGGCAGTCATGCACAGTACAGACTGCCCGCGCCAGCTCTGTATCAGGAGTGGCGCGTGCAGTCTCTGCTGCGCTTGACTGTCCCGCGACCGGCTGCCAGAGGCACTGTGGCCCGTGTAACGGGCTGTTCAACTAGTTGTAAAAATAATTATATATATGTGTGTGTGTGTGTGTGTGTGTGTGTGTGTGTGTGTGTGTGTGTGTGTGTGTGTGTGTACGTGATTGCAGTTATATATCGTTCAGCTTACATCAGTGCCACTCTTACACATGCCCCCCAAAGGGCCTCATTTATAACAGCTTGAATGCTAGAGGTCTCCAACACATTGCAAAGCAAACCGTAAGAGACATTGATAGCTTTCAAGGGGTTAATATCACCATTTAAAATGAAAATATTTATTTGTCCCCCATATGGCCAGTTCTGGGTGAAGGCAAAGAGCAGCAAACAAACTGTATACTACTAGACACAAACTTATCATGGACTTAAAGGGATACTAACATTTTACAAAAAAAGCAGCTACAATTAATCTTCATAGTATTTGAGCCATGGAGAGTGTTATTTCAATACTGTCAGAGTTGTAGTATAAGAGTAATTGAATGATAAAGTATCCCCCTCCCGCCCCTTTTACCTAGTGTAAGTCCCCTCCCCTCAGATTTGGAATCTGGTCTCTTGACCGGACAGGTCACAGAAAGGGACAATCTTCTTACTGTGATCATAAGGAAAACCCTGCCCTCCTGACAGGTTTTCCCTTATGATCACTGAAGATTTTCCCTCTCTGTGATCCATCCGGACAGTCTTGCTGCTCTGAGGTGAGCAGTGTTACATCAGTAAAAGGGGTGGGAGGGGGATACTTTGTCATTGAATTACTCCTGAACTACAACTCTGACAGTATTGAAATAACACGCTCCATGGCCCAAATACTATGAAGATTAATTGGAGCCTGCTTTTATTGTGAAACATTACTATCCCTTTAAGGGCTTTACCAGAGGAACAATTAAGCCCTCATTGAGTGCTTCGCAAAAGGCCTCTTAGCGCTGAAGGGGTTAATCAGCCTTTTAATGTATGTGCAGACAGGCAAGTAGTGAAACAATGGTGAGTATTGAAGGAATAATGTATTGCCAAAAGGGAAACCGCTTCATTATTGCACAATCAGGTGTGCCATCCAAATGAGGCAGGAGCAGGCCAGGACAAGCTTTAAGATTAGTCATCACTGACACGCTGAAGTTAAAGGGAAATTATACCAAGATATTACATCAAGTCTATTAAATCTAAGACTCCATTTACACGTGTGATGGTCTGAAATGTTACAGTGGTGCTGTCCTACAAAGGCCTATAGCATAAAACTCTATAGGATACTTTAGAAAGAACAACAGTAACATTTCAGGCCATGGATATACTGCACCCCACAAAAATATACAAGTTTGAGATGCAACAGCCTTTAAACTCTTAAGGACCAGCCGCGCACTTGCGGCTGGCACTTAAAGGGATAGTAATACTTCGTTTTAACTTTATTTTATTTTGTAGGCATTAAGAAAACATGAAGAATGATATAAGTCTTATATCTCAAACATTTATGGTTTGAGAGATATTCACAAGCAAAGTTTCCCCTCCCGCCCCTTTTTCCTAGTGTAAGCCATCTCTTCTCAGATGTGGAATCCAGTCCATAGACCAGACAGATAACAGCAGGGGACAATCTTCTTCCTATGAAAAGAATGAAAGCCCTGCCCCCCTTGACAAGCTTTTCAGGTTTTTCCATTATCTTAATTGAAGATTGTCCCTCTCTGCAATCTACCTGGGCACCTTCCTTCTGCTTTGGCTGAGCAGTAAAAGGGGCGGGAGGGGGACACTTTGCTTGTGAATATCTCTTAAACCATAAAGGGTTGAGAGATAAGACTTATATCATTCTTCATGTTTATTTAATGCCTACAAAATAAAATAAAGTTAAAATGAAGTATTACTATCCCTTTAAAGGGATAGTAATACTTAAAAATTACTATCCCCCATCTTCTAGCCAGTAAAACACAGAGTTAAATGAGGTCAGTGGCATCTCTCAAACCTTTATGGTTTGAGAGATATCCTCTTTCAAAGTTGTGCTTTTTGCCTTTTCCCCTGACATCGGCGTTCTAGCTGAGAGAGAGGAATCCTCTCCTGGGATCAGCCGGCGGCTCTGCAGCAGAGCAGAGATCATGTTAATAAAAAAGAAATCCTTCACTAAAAAGGTCTTCTATGTGTTCATTTTTTTTTTAAAAAGCATCCGATTCTGGGCTCCCCGAACAGCGTGCAGCTGCGTGGTGGGGGAGCCCGGAATTCCATAACGGTCCTGGCACGTCACGGGTCCTTAACGCAAAACAACCCATGACATGCCAGGACCGTCAAGGGTCTTTAAGGGGTTAAACGAAACACTTCTTTCAGCAGTGGGAGAGCCCTTGCTGTACTGGGAACTACATTATAATACTTACATTTTTAATACTAAATGTTACTTCTCACTTACTCTGAGAATTGGCGGATCATGGTGTAAGAACGTTTTTATTCTGATTACAGACAATTTCAATTACCACCACTTTCTGAACATCTCGTCGTAAATGTGATTTTTTTTCTTTTTAAAAACTCTACAGAACAAGAAGTTATATGGCACAAATCCCATCTCTCAAACCTTTATGGTTTAAGAGATATTCGCATATAAAGTTCTCCTTTTCGTGCGACTCGAGGAGGCTCTCAGAAGAGCCAAAATCTCGTTATTTAAAAAGAAATACTTAATTGGAATGGAGCCGATTGTACCAAGCTTCCCTCAAACCGAGCAGACCCAGGAAGGTGACCAGAGAGGAGTCAGATCCTCCAGTCCAAATTTGGAGTGCCCACCCCGTATCAGCCACAGCGCCATCTTGTTTCCTCGCCTGGTGCATTCAGGCAGTCTCTACTGCGCATGACAGCTTAGGACAAACATCCCAGCGTTTTATTATATAGGATATATACACACGCACATAACCTACGGTACAGCTGGATTACCCAGAAATCTTCTCCCTAGTACAACAGCCTCAATGTGTTAAATTAAAAGTGACTTATATCTTGGTTGTACTTCCCCTTTAAGTACAAATGCATTGTGTTATCATCCTATATAATAAAACGCTAGCGATGTTTGTCAGAAGCTGTCATGCGCAGTAGAGACTGCGTGCGTTCGGCCAGTCTCTACTGCGCAAGACTGCATTGAGTGGAGCAGTGAGGTAGTGGCCGCTTAACTCTGAGTGCCAGAGGGGTACGCAACGCAAAGCACTCAAAGGGTTAACATTACCCGGACCTTGGCCTGTGTACACAGGCTTTTACACTTGTCCTATATAATAAAACGCTAGAATGTTTGTCTGGTGCAGTCATGTGCAGTAGAGACTGCTGTGTGTTTGGGCAGGGGTACGCAGAGCAGGAAGGGCCTCTTAACCCTTTGAGTGTCAGAGGGGTGTGCAACACATTGCAAAGCAATGCGTTGCATACCCCTCTGGCACTCAAAGGGTTAATATCACCCAGACTTTGGCCTGTACACGGGCTTTTAAACTAGTCAATTTATAAATCGCCAACAGATTCCACACATGATCACGGCAAGACGCATCCAAATCTGGAACAGCGACAATTTCACGTGGCAAAATCACAATGAGAGGCGAGAGGTGGAGATGAGCGGTGTCTACATGAAGACTCTAAACTTATGTCCCCGGGAAACTTTCTAAAATTAGCACATTCTGCATATGAATGATATGTGTAAATTCATAAGCAGGAGTGGGAAGACACGCACAGGCCGCAGTGAGACCGTGTTTGCTTTGTGGTAGTGGAGGCGGAGCCTGTATTCAAGGCATTCAATTATAAAATAACTAGCAGTGGTGGGATGTCTTCATCCCTGCAGTGAACCTGTGAGAGGAATCCAATGCATTGAGTTGTAATACGTGGGGATACCTGTGTGGCACTCAAAGAGCTTGCTAATCCCACCCATTCCTACCCGGTACTTTGGGTGGGATGCAAGCAGGGAAGCTCACTCACTCTTGCTCCCCCATGTCCCCTCTTGATTTCCCAGATGAATCTGCTGGGAGATCAGTATCTAGGGGGTATCAAGAAGGGTCCTGACGCCCCACCACGAGGCCTGAAAACGTGTACATTATTGCCTCTACTGATCTTCCAAATGAATAGGTTGGGAGATCAGAGGCTGGGGGGCATCAGGAGGGGTTCTGATGCCCCACCACGAAGTCAGAGGAAGGGAAGTGGCCATCCAGTTCACCAAGGCAAAGGGCGATCCTGTTTGCTCTGGGGAAGGGGCCACCATGTCCCCTTCAACATAGTGAGAGGGAATGTACATCAGTACCCCTCCATTTCACAAGGGTGAACAGGGCCATCTAATAGGCTAGACAATCAATGTGGTGACCAGGAAGGTGATTACCACCTTCCTTTACCTCATCCTCCTCAACCTCGCGTTCTATGAATTCGCAGTTTGAGCAGAAGGATCATCAAGACCAACTTGCACCATTTGGGTCTTCAGGGTCCTCTTACTAAACCGGGGCACTTGTAGAACACCAGGTTGAAGATGAAGAGATAGAGGAAGGCAGTAATCACCATAATGGTCGGCACATTGCTCGCCTATCCTATTGGCTAGGTCAGGGCTTAACATTTTAAATCCTTTGCTACTAGCCAGACCTGAAAAGTTACTCGCCACTGAAAGCCAAAACATACCCACCAGGGCTACATTTTCACTCGCCATTTCCCTGACGTCAGTGCTCTAGCTGACTGCAGGGGAATCCGGTCCTGGGACCGGCGGAGGCTCTTCAGCAGAGCCGAGATTGCGTTATTGAAAAAGAAATGCTTCACTGGAACGGTCTACAAAGTGTGATTGGTTTGTGCTTGGTTTGCAAGCACACTTAGAAGACCGTTCCAGTGAAGGATTTCTTTTTCAGCATCTCTATCTCGACTCTCCTGCAGAGCCGCCGGCCAGTCCCAGGACCGGATTCCCCTGCAGTCACCTAGAGCACTGACGTCAGGGAAAGGGGTGGGAGGGGAGAACTTTAAGAGCGATTATCTCTCAAACCATAAAGGTCTGATAGATGGGACTGGGGGCATTTAGTTTAACTTTTTCATAGCTACCAGATAAAGATTTGTAAAAAGTATGCATTATTATCCCTTTAAAAGGGTTACAGTTACTATGTGCAGTGAGCAGTGCTTGTGTCCTCCATGGACAGCGATCTCCAGGACTATGTAAAGTGGTAGTCAGAGACGCTGAACTAGTAATGAAAAAGCAATAGTTGAGCGTCTCTGCCTCCCAATTTACATGATCTCCAGGACTGACTGAAGAGGTTATCTCTGGAATAAAGGCACAGGGATGAAATTTATAGAGGCTACTGGTATTTTCTGGACATTTTTAGGCAAGGTAAGGGTATTACTAGTGGTTAACCCTTTGAGTGCCAGAGGGGTACGCAACGCATTGCTTTGCAATGCTTTGCGTACCCCTCTGGAACTCAAAGGGTTAAAGCGGAATTACCCCCTTTAAAGGGATAGTAATACTTGCAAATTACTAATCCCCATATTGTAGCTTTGTTAAAAAGAAACTTATTGCCCCCAGTGTCATCTCTCAAACCCTTATGGTGTGAGAAATGATAGCGCTCAAAGTTCCCCCCTCCCTCCCTTAACGCTGACTGCAGGGGAAGCTGTCGTACGACAGTCTTATGTGCATCAGGCGGCTCTGCAGCTGAGCCGAGATCGCGTTTATAAAAAAAAAAAAAAAAAAAGGAAATCTTTCACTGAAACGGTCTTCTTGGTTTGTGCTTGGTTTCTGATTGGCTTCTGATTGGCTTGCAAGCACACATAGAAGACCGTTTTAGTGAAAGATGTCTTTTTTATAAACGCGATCTCGGCAATGCTGCAGAGCCACCTGATGCTAGTAATACCGGATATCCCTGCAGTCAGCGTTCAGTCAGGGAAGGGGGAGGGGGGACTTTGAGCGCTATCATCTCTCATACCATAAGGGTTTGTGAGATGACACTGGGGGCAATAAGCTACAATATGGCGATTAGTAATTTGCAGGTATTACTATCCCTTTAAACAACTTTAGCTTCAATAACTCCCCATCTGGCGACTAGCTGCTCGGTAGCGCTAGTCACCAGAATTATTACCTTGTTTAATAGATTTATCAATTCATCCCGGGCTGACAGACAGGACAGATCGCAAACATCTTTCAATAGTGACGTCCGCGCGCCTGCTGTCAGTCCCAGCCGGCACTAGGATGTGTTGCTAGGAGCCGTTCGGCTCCAAAAAGGGACTGACCGCGCAGGAGTGCAGACGTCACTATGGGAAAATGTCTGCGCTCCGTCCTGCCAATGGATAATTCTATTTAACAAGGTAATAACTCTGGTGACTAGCGCTACTGAGCACCTAGTCGCCAGATGGGGAGTTATTGAAGCTGAAGTTGTTTAAAGGTGGTAGTTCTGCTTTAATTTTCCTGTAAAGTGCATTTATCACATTGTACTATGTCTGGAACAGACTTGGCAGGAAAAAAGCATAGGGGGTGCTTCGTGCTGCCCAAAAATGGCTCATCTATTCGGGCGAGCATTAAACTGATATAACTAGCAGTGGGCTAACAGATCAAATGTGAAAACACTATGAACAGAAATAACTTGTGCGTGAACACACCTACCTATGTGAGTCCTTACTCTTAGGGTACTCTTAGGGTGCAGTTCCCCTTTAGGAGTTCTATGTGAATTTTGGGATTATGTGGAGTGAGGAAGGTTAGCTCCTAATCACTAGTACACGGCACACTGGGAGCGACGTCTCAGGTTGCACTCTCACACACATAACTGGAGGAACAGTTGGGAACTGCTTATGTGGCGGATTTCCAACAGTAAAGACACAGGCAGAAACATGAGGCAAGGGCCCGAGGCACCAGCTCTCAGTAGAGTTCAATGATCTGTCACTTAACCCTTTGTGTGCCTGAGGTATCAGACACTTTGCAATGCAATGCGTTGGCCACCTTTCTGGCACTCACTGTGTTAAAGCGGAACTAGCAACCTACAAAATCTTTAGCTTAACTAAGTCCCCATCTGGTGACTAGCTGCTTAGTAGCGCTAGTCGCCAAAATAATTACCATTGTGAGGTCCGCGCGCCTTCGCTGTCAGTCCCAGCCGGGTCTAGGAGGCGTTGCTAGGAACCGGCCGGCTCCAAAAGGGAGGGACAGCATAGGCGCGCGGACGTCACTATGGCAAGATATCTGCGCTCCGTGCTACTGTCAGCCATAGAAGAGAGCAGAAATCTATTAAATAAGGTAATAATTCTGGCGACTAGCGCTACTAAGCAGCTAGTCACCAGATGGAGATTTAGATGCGCTAAAGATTTTGTCGGGTGGTAGTTCCACTTTAAATAGAGAGACTTTCCCAAATCCAGGGCTGCGGAGCTACCTCCCATTATGTGCTCCAGGATTTAAAAAAAAAAAAAAAAAAAGAAAAAAAATGCATCTTAACCCATCTTAACGCATTGCAAAGTCAGAGTTGTAGTTCAGGAGTAATTGAATGATAAAGTATCCCCCTCCCGCCCCTTTTACCTAGTATAAGCCACCTCCCCTCAGATGTGGAATCTGGTCTCTTGACCGGACAGATCACAGCAAGGGACAATCTTCTTACTGTGATCATAAGGATAACCCTGCCCCCCTTGTCAGGTTTTTCCTTATGATCACGGAAGATTGTCCCTCTATGCGATCCATCCAGAGAGCCTTGCTGCTCTGAGGTGAGCAGTGTTACACTAGGTAAAAGGGGTGGGAAGGGGATACTTTATCATTCAATTACTCTTGAACTACAACTCTGACAGAATTGAAATAACACTCTCCATGTCCCAAATACTATGAAGATTAATTGGAGCTGCTTTTATTTTAAAACGTTACTATCCCTTTCAAGGGAGGGTAACACGTAATATGTATATACTAGTTGAACAGCCCGTTACACGGGCCACAGTGCCACTGTCACCCGGTCATGGGGCAGTCACGCGCGAGACTGCCCGCGCCGATGCTGATACAAATCTGGATGCTCCTTTGGAGCGCTCAGCTCTGTATCAGCCACGGCACGGGCAGTCTCTACTGCGCATGACTGCAGCACGAACAGCAGTGTCTACTGCGCATGTCATGCGTTACACACGAATTAGCGAATTATTATATAGGATATAGATATATATATATATATAGTAGTGTTTAACTCCATGAGTAAAACAAGGAATCTCCCACAGCTAAAAAGTTATTTTATTTCAAAAGTTATTACATCTCAAACATTCTTTTTTTTGGGTGCAATGTCTTAGTGGCCTGAAATTGTATAGTGGTGGTGTTGCTACACCATCCTATAGAGGTTTATGGTCAACTGACCAGGGATGTCCATAGGATGGTGTAGCAACAGCGCCACTGTACAATGCAGGCCACTGTGAGGGTGAGACAGCCTGTCCCACTGTTTGAGGGCAGTGTGAGGGTGAGACAGCCTGTCCCGCTGTTTGAGGGCAGTGTGAGGGTGAGACAGCCTGTCCCGCTGTTTGAGGGCAGTGTGAGGGTGAGACAGCCTGTCCTGCTGTTTGAGGGCAGTGTGAGGGTGAGACAGCCTGTCCCGCTGTTTGAGGGCAGTGTGAGGGTGAGACAGCCTGTCCTGCTGTTTGAGGGCAGTGTGAGGGTGAGACAGCCTGTCCCGCTGTTTGAGGGCAGTGTGAGGGTGAGACAGCCTGTCCTGCTGTTTGAGGGCAGTGTGAGGGTGAGACAGCCTGTCCCACTGTTTGAGGGCAGTGTGAGGGTGAGACAGCCTGTCCCGCTGTTTGAGGGCAGTGTGAGGGTGAGACAGCCTGTCCCACTGTTTGAGGGCAGTGTGAGGATGAGACAGCCTGTCCCACTGTTTGAGGGCAGTGTGAGGGTGAGACAGCCTGTCCTGCTGTTTGAGGGCAGTGTGAGGGTGAGACAGCCTGTCCCGCTGTTTGAGGGCAGTGTGAGGGTGAGACAGCCTGTCCCGCTGTTTGAGGGCAGTGTGAGGATGAGACAGCCTGTCCCACTGTTTGAGGGCAGTGTGAGGATGAGACAGCCTGTCCCACTGTTTGAGGGCAGTGTGAGGGTGAGACAGCCTGTCCCGCTGTTTGAGGGCAGTGTGAGGGTGAGACAGCCTGTCCTGCTGTTTGAGGGCAGTGTGAGGGTGAGACAGCCTGTCCTGCTGTTTGAGGGCAGTGTGAGGGTGAGACAGCCTGTCCTGCTGTTTGAGGGCAGTGTGAGGATGAGACAGCCTGTCCCACTGTTTGAGGGCAGTGTGAGGGTGAGACAGCCTGTCCCACTGTTTGAGGGCAGTGTGAGGATGAGACAGCCTGTCCCACTGTTTGAGGGCAGTGTGAGGGTGAGACAGCCTGTCCCGCTGTTTGAGGGCAGTGTGAGGGTGAGACAGCCTGTCCCGCTGTTTGAGGGCAGTGTGAGGGTGAGACAGCCTGTCCCACTGTTTGAGGGCAGTGTGAGGGTGAGACAGCCTGTCCTGCTGTTTGAGGGCAGTGTGAGGGTGAGACAGCCTGTCCTGCTGTTTGAGGGCAGTGTGAGGGTGAGACAGCCTGTCCCACTGTTTGAGGGCAGTGTGAGGGTGAGACAGCCTGTCCCGCTGTTTGAGGGCAGTGTGAGGGTGAGACAGCCTGTCCTGCTGTTTGAGGGCAGTGTGAGGGTGAGACAGCCTGTCCCGCTGTTTGAGGGCAGTGTGAGGGTGAGACAGCCTGTCCTGCTGTTTGAGGGCAGTGTGAGGGTGAGACAGCCTGTCCCACTGTTTGAGGGCAGTGTGAGGGTGAGACAGCCTGTCCCGCTGTTTGAGGGCAGTGTGAGGGTGAGACAGCCTGTCCCACTGTTTGAGGGCAGTGTGAGGATGAGACAGCCTGTCCCACTGTTTGAGGGCAGTGTGAGGGTGAGACAGCCTGTCCTGCTGTTTGAGGGCAGTGTGAGGGTGAGACAGCCTGTCCCGCTGTTTGAGGGCAGTGTGAGGGTGAGACAGCCTGTCCTGCTGTTTGAGGGCAGTGTGAGGGTGAGACAGCCTGTCCCACTGTTTGAGGGCAGTGTGAGGGTGAGACAGCCTGTCCCGCTGTTTGAGGGCAGTGTGAGGGTGAGACAGCCTGTCCCACTGTTTGAGGGCAGTGTGAGGATGAGACAGCCTGTCCCACTGTTTGAGGGCAGTGTGAGGGTGAGACAGCCTGTCCTGCTGTTTGAGGGCAGTGTGAGGGTGAGACAGCCTGTCCCGCTGTTTGAGGGCAGTGTGAGGGTGAGACAGCCTGTCCCGCTGTTTGAGGGCAGTGTGAGGATGAGACAGCCTGTCCCACTGTTTGAGGGCAGTGTGAGGATGAGACAGCCTGTCCCACTGTTTGAGGGCAGTGTGAGGGTGAGACAGCCTGTCCCGCTGTTTGAGGGCAGTGTGAGGATGAGACAGCCTGTCCCACTGTTTGAGGGCAGTGTGAGGGTGAGACAGCCTGTCCCGCTGTTTGAGGGCAGTGTGAGGGTGAGACAGCCTGTCCCGCTGTTTGAGGGCAGTGTGAGGGTGAGACAGCCTGTCCCACTGTTTGAGGGCAGTGTGAGGGTGAGACAGCCTGTCCTGCTGTTTGAGGGCAGTGTGAGGGTGAGACAGCCTGTCCTGCTGTTTGAGGGCAGTGTGAGGGTGAGACAGCCTGTCCCACTGTTTGAGGGCAGTGTGAGGGTGAGACAGCCTGTCCCGCTGTTTGAGGGCAGTGTGAGGGTGAGACAGCCTGTCCTGCTGTTTGAGGGCAGTGTGAGGGTGAGACAGCCTGTCCCGCTGTTTGAGGGCAGTGTGAGGGTGAGACAGCCTGTCCTGCTGTTTGAGGGCAGTGTGAGGGTGAGACAGCCTGTCCCACTGTTTGAGGGCAGTGTGAGGGTGAGACAGCCTGTCCCGCTGTTTGAGGGCAGTGTGAGGGTGAGACAGCCTGTCCCACTGTTTGAGGGCAGTGTGAGGATGAGACAGCCTGTCCCACTGTTTGAGGGCAGTGTGAGGGTGAGACAGCCTGTCCTGCTGTTTGAGGGCAGTGTGAGGGTGAGACAGCCTGTCCCGCTGTTTGAGGGCAGTGTGAGGGTGAGACAGCCTGTCCCGCTGTTTGAGGGCAGTGTGAGGATGAGACAGCCTGTCCCACTGTTTGAGGGCAGTGTGAGGATGAGACAGCCTGTCCCACTGTTTGAGGGCAGTGTGAGGGTGAGACAGCCTGTCCCGCTGTTTGAGGGCAGTGTGAGGATGAGACAGCCTGTCCCACTGTTTGAGGGCAGTGTGAGGGTGAGACAGCCTGTCCCGCTGTTTGAGGGCAGTGTGAGGGTGAGACAGCCTGTCCCACTGTTTGAGGGCAGTGTGAGGGTGAGACAGCCTGTCCCGCTGTTTGAGGGCAGTGTGAGGGTGAGACAGCCTGTCCCGCTGTTTGAGGGCAGTGTGAGGGTGAGACAGCCTGTCCCGCTGTTTGAGGGCAGTGTGAGGATGAGACAGCCTGTCCCACTGTTTGAGGGCAGTGTGAGGGTGAGACAGCCTGTCCTGCTGTTTGAGGGCAGTGTGAGGGTGAGACAGCCTGTCCCGCTGTTTGAGGGCAGTGTGAGGGTGAGACAGCCTGTCCCGCTGTTTGAGGGCAGTGTGAGGGTGAGACAGCCTGTCCCACTGTTTGAGGGCAGTGTGAGGGTGAGACAGCCTGTCCCGCTGTTTGAGGGCAGTGTGAGGGTGAGACAGCCTGTCCTGCTGTTTGAGGGCAGTGTGAGGGTGAGACAGCCTGTCCTGCTGTTTGAGGGCAGTGTGAGGGTGAGACAGCCTGTCCCGCTGTTTGAGGGCAGTGTGAGGGTGAGACAGCCTGTCCCACTGTTTGAGGGCAGTGTGAGGGTGAGACAGCCTGTCCCACTGTTTGAGGGCAGTGTGAGGGTGAGACAGCCTGTCCCGCTGTTTGAGGGCAGTGTAAGGGTGAGACAGCCTGTCCTGCTGTTTGAGGGCAGTGTGAGGGTGAGACAGCCTGTCCCGCTGTTTGAGGGCAGTGTGAGGGTGAGACAGCCTGTCCCACTGTTTGAGGGCAGTGTGAGGGTGAGACAGCCTGTCCCGCTGTTTGAGGGCAGTGTGAGGGTGAGACAGCCTGTCCTGCTGTTTGAGGGCAGTGTGAGGGTGAGACAGCCTGTCCCGCTGTTTGAGGGCAGTGTGAGGGTGAGACAGCCTGTCCCGCTGTTTGAGGGCAGTGTGAGGGTGAGACAGCCTGTCCTGCTGTTTGAGGGCAGTGTGAGGGTGAGACAGCCTGTCCCGCTGTTTGAGGGCAGTGTGAGGGTGAGACAGCCTGTCCCACTGTTTGAGGGCAGTGTGAGGGTGAGACAGCCTGTCCCGCTGTTTGAGGGCAGTGTGAGGGTGAGACAGCCTGTCCTGCTGTTTGAGGGCAGTGTGAGGGTGAGACAGCCTGTCCTGCTGTTTGAGGGCAGTGTGAGGGTGAGACAGCCTGTCCCGCTGTTTGAGGGCAGTGTGAGGGTGAGACAGCCTGTCCTGCTGTTTGAGGGCAGTGTGAGGGTGAGACAGCCTGTCCTGCTGTTTGAGGGCAGTGTGAGGGTGAGACAGCCTGTCCTGCTGTTTGAGGGCAGTGTGAGGGTGAGACAGCCTGTCCCGCTGTTTGAGGGCAGTGTGAGGGTGAGACAGCCTGTCCCACTGTTTGAGGGCAGTGTGAGGATGAGACAGCCTGTCCTGCTGTTTGAGGGCAGTGTGAGGGTGAGACAGCCTGTCCTGCTGTTTGAGGGCAGTGTGAGGGTGAGACAGCCTGTCCCGCTGTTTGAGGGCAGTGTGAGGGTGAGACAGCCTGTCCCACTGTTTGAGGGCAGTGTGAGGGTGAGACAGCCTGTCCCGCTGTTTGAGGGCAGTGTGAGGGTGAGACAGCCTGTCCCGCTGTTTGAGGGCAGTGTGAGGGTGAGACAGCCTGTCCCGCTGTTTGAGGGCAGTGTGAGGGTGAGACAGCCTGTCCCACTGTTTGAGGGCAGTGTGAGGGTGAGACAGCCTGTCCTGCTGTTTGAGGGCAGTGTGAGGATGAGACAGCCTGTCCCACTGTTTGAGGGCAGTGTGAGGATGAGACAGCCTGTCCTGCTGTTTGAGGGCAGTGTGAGGGTGAGACAGCCTGTCCCGCTGTTTGAGGGCAGTGTGAGGGTGAGACAGCCTGTCCCGCTGTTTGAGGGCAGTGTGAGGGTGAGACAGCCTGTCCCACTGTTTGAGGGCAGTGTGAGGGTGAGACAGCCTGTCCCGCTGTTTGAGGGCAGTGTGAGGGTGAGACAGCCTGTCCCACTGTTTGAGGGCAGTGTGAGGGTGAGACAGCCTGTCCCGCTGTTTGAGGGCAGTGTGAGGGTGAGACAGCCTGTCCTGCTGTTTGAGGGCAGTGTGAGGGTGAGACAGCCTGTCCCACTGTTTGAGGGCAGTGTGAGGGTGAGACAGCCTGTCCCGCTGTTTGAGGGCAGTGTGAGGGTGAGACAGCCTGTCCTGCTGTTTGAGGGCAGTGTGAGGGTGAGACAGCCTGTCCCGCTGTTTGAGGGCAGTGTGAGGGTGAGACAGCCTGTCCCGCTGTTTGAGGGCAGTGTGAGGGTGAGACAGCCTGTCCCGCTGTTTGAGGGCAGTGTGAGGGTGAGACAGCCTGTCCCACAGTTTGAGGGCAGTGTGAGGATGAGACAGCCTGTCCCACTGTTTGAGGGCAGTGTGAGGGTGAGACAGCCTGTCCCAGAATCATTCTGCATTCAGCCTGGTTTAGACATGTACCTCCCCTCAGTGTCTGTGCTGTGTGTGATGTAACCCAGGGGGTGGGGCCAGCCTCCAAAGAGACACCAGTGAGGTTACAAAGGCTGTAACCTCACTGGTGTCGACAGAAGGCTCTACACTTCATAGAAGGTGGGGGAAGGTTAGCTTTCCTGTCTCCAGGAAACCCTTCCATGGATTTACATACAACTAAAAGGGAAACCTGCCGCTTGTCACAATGGCATTGCATTAACCCTCAGGGTGCCAGAGTGCACTGAGTTTCAATGCGCTGTATACCCCTCTGGCACTCAAAGGGTTAACACACACAATGAATTCTTTACTATAAAAGCAGGTTGGGGGTGGAGCGACTGTCCCTTTAACCTTATGAGTGCCAGAGGGCTATGGAATTCATTGCTTTACAATGCATTCCATACCCCTCTGGCACTCAAAGGGTTGATAAAATGTGCAGTGAACAGGGCTGGAGGTCCTGTGGTCCTGCCAGGAACGGTCATGTCCACCTCCATGTATACGATATCCAGCACTGATTGGAGGGGGGATTAATCAGAGATCTATCTCATAGGGGCCATAGGTGCACATTAAAGGGATAGTAATACTTCGTTTTAAATTTATTTTATTTTGTAGGCATTAAAAAAACATGAAGAATGATATAAGTCTTATCTCTGAAACCTTTATGGTTTAAGAGATATTCACAAACAAAGTATCCCTTCCCTGTTCAACCAGATCAGAAGGGAGGTGCCCAGGTAGAATGCAGAGAGGGACAATCTTCAATTAAGATAAGGGAAAAACCTGAAAAGCTTGTCAAGGGGGGCAGGGCTTTCATTGTTCTCATAGGAAGAAGATTGTCCCCTTCTGTTATCTGTCTGGTCTATGGGCTGGATTCCACATCTGAGAAGAGATGGCTTACACTAGGTAAAAGGGGTGGGAGGGGAACTTTGCTTGTGAATATCTCATAAACCATAAAGGTTTGAGAGATAAGACTTATATCATTCTTCATGTTTTTTTAATGCCTACAAAATAAAATAAAGTTAAAACGAAGTATTACTATCCCTTTAAGTCATTGGCAGGGTCTTGTCATATTGCAGTAAATGAAAGGGATTATACAGCGAGACATTTTAAAAACTGCCACCAGCAAAATTAAAGCGTAACTATCATCAAAATTAAATTGCCCTCCAAATCCTTATTACCATAGCGAGAAGTATATACATACTTCTTTTTTCGTGAATAAGTCCGGCATTAGTGAGAAATACAACTCGTTCGGCAGGCATCAGCGGCAGGGATCTTGCTGTAGACGCTCTGTCTGCGCTATCAGTCCCTTCCTGTACCTTAAGGTACCAAGGAACTCCACGAACCAATCCAGGAAGAGACCGGGACGGACAGCACAGACTCACAGATGCTTTTTCTCCAAGGTGTCTGCACCGATGCCCGCTGAACAAGTTGTATTTCTTAACCCTTTGAGTGCCAAAGGGGTACTCAGAGCAATGCTTTGCAATTCGCTGCATAACCCCTCTGGCACTCAAAGGATTAATAATGCCAGACTTATTCAGCATAATAAAAGTATGTATATGTGTATCACTATGTTAATAAGGATTTGGGGGCCAATTTAATTTTGATGAAAGTTCCGCTTTAAAAGTACAGAAGTAAGAAGGCAGCTATTACTCAGACAGTGTGGACAGGCCAGCCAATGAAGCCAGGCTGTGTTGTGGAACCTGGTAGGCCACAGTGGGAGCACATGAGGATCTGAAGAGAGCTGCTTGTTGGTCCCACGAGAAGAGACTGAACCGAATGACTCTGGAGACGCTCAGTTCAGCTGTATCGTGCTAAGGTACGGGCTCCCATAGGAAGAGACTTGGTAAACCATGATAATTTCCCTTTAATCCCTTACCGCCCGAGGACGTACATGTACGTCCCAAATGGATGTCCCAGGTGGACAGAGCGCCCCGGGAATCAATAAAAAAAGAAAAAATGTTCGGCGGGCGTTAAGTGTCGGCCGCGTGCGCACGCGGCCGGTCACTAAGGGGTTAAAGGTTGGGGTTGCACAGACACCAAAGGAAAGGAATATTACAACAGAAAAACTGGAGAAGGTTAAACCTAAAAGTTAACCCTTAAATAAGCAAGAGTTCTATGAAGCAAACAAGAGGTACAATACACGGGGACCTCTAAAATTTGATTAATTAAAAGCCCCAGTGAAATGGCAGGGAATGTTCATTTCTCCCCTGTGGTGCAGTTAGTTTGGGCCAGAATTGCACCTATTTAGCTTATTGCAGAAGTGGAAACGTCCCGGCTCCTAAACTGTTACCTCTGACTCCTAAATTCTGTAGGTATTTTTTGTTTCTATCTGTATACATGCACCCCCTAAACAGTCTCCTTAACCCTGTGGGTACCAGAGGCTTGTGCAATGCACTGCACACCCCTCTGGCACACATGTGGATAACCTTTTGAGTGCCAGAGAGGGATCCAAAGCAATGCGTTGGGATACCTCTCTGGCATTCAAAGGATTAAGCTCATACCTAGCTGGCTCCTAAAAATTCTGAGTGGCTACTCAGTCTGCTATATATTTTTTTTTTTTTATCTGCCCTATTAATAGATATGACCTTAACACATTCCAAAGCCAGGCTTTACAGAATAAGCTGGGAAACAAACATAAAACGAGGGACCCATACCTAAATAAGCTTGGAATCTAAATATCACTGCTCTGTGCTCTTTCATTTGCATGTTGCTGCATGGAATTCTGGGAATGCAGTGGTAATAGTGTACGTTATGGATCCTTTGCCTGAATGTATTTTTTTTTTTTTCTTTTTAATACGGTTTGAAAAGATGTACATTCACACACAATGTTACACTGGCTCTAAATTAAGCACTAATAGGTTCACTATATGTAAAAAAAGAAATAAATATCAATGAAGGGCAGATCCATCTGCATCAGCAAGCGTTTGCTTAGGTCTAGAATCACTGCCTGTTGTCACAAGCCTGGTTTAAGGCAAACCCCCACACCCTTCCCCCTTCTGCTGAGGTTTTTTTTTTTTTTTGTTGGTTTTTTTTTCCCCTGTTTCAAAGAAGCATCACACCGGAAATCAGTCAGAGCTGGGCTGGATGTGAATTTATGTCACAGATACGCTTCTGCACAATGATGCAAGTGCAGACACTGGGCAGGGAATGCGGAACGCTTGCACCGACAATTCTAAAACATGCAGACGTTCAGAAACAGAGATCAAGTGCACATTTCTCACAGATGATTCGAATAATTGTCTAGGTTGCATAACAGTTGTTTGCGGTGACCTGCAAACTAGGATTTCTGTGGTCTTTTAATTTAAAGCAAGCCATTTTATGGTTTGAAAATATTAACCCTTTGAGTGCCAGATGTGGAGGACAGAACTTATTGCAAAGCAGTGTGTTCAATACAGCTATGAGAAGCAAAGGGTTAAAAATGTTGCACAGAATCCCAAGGGAATCTATCCCTCCCCCCCTTTCATTCATGTGGCTTTTATTATATCCAGATTTTACTCCATTGTGTTAAAGGGAAAGTAACACCTCCTAATCCCCCACGCACACCCATTTACACCCCACAGACCCCGTTTTTAGCTTACAGTGCTCCAAGAGAAGTGCTGTAAGAAAACTGCATGTGACATGCTATTACAGTCATCGATCCTTAAGGGAAAAAAGGTGTGCCGGTCATAACACGTCACGTGGTCCTTAAGGGGTTAAAGAGTTAATTAGGCTCATGTGTTCTGCCTACTTCACGCTGAAACAAAAGTACCAACAGCTGTCACGTCCCCTCCATGTCTGCTGCAAGATCTCTCTTTAACAAGGCAAAAGAGCAAAATTCATAAGGGTCATTAGGAATTTCTGGCCATAGCAAGGTAAGTGAGAAGTGGTTATTATTGAGTGGTGTAAGTGCTCTTTTAAAACTTGCATTTTAGAATCAATGGCGATTTTTAATTTGTTCCCAACGGTGCAGATGAATTGCCTCCGAATTCCTTTTTTTTTTTTTTTTTTTACTGCATGTGGCCAAGATTAAAGGGACAGTAACGTGCAATACCGTCAATAGATAATTATCAGGGTTTTTCCTTCCGAGTAAAACACTGCGGCCCCTCTGCTGACAGAGGTTTCATTCAAAATACTTTAACCCTTTGAGTGACAGAGGGGTCCACAACACATAGTTCTGCAAGACGTTGCATACCCCACTGGCACGCAAAGGGTTAAGGTTCAGGCTTGCATATTTTTGGATGCAGTTCTTTCATGGCCTGAAACTTTATGGTGGCGCTATTTCTATAGCGGTCTATGAAATGAAAAGATCTGGGAAGAGAACCATAAACCTCCTTAGGATACTGCAGCAGGAGCACCGCTATAATATTTCAGACTCAGAAACTTCAGGTATGAGCTGCAATTACTTCTGAATGGAATCTCTCAGCAGAGGTAAGAAGTTCCAGTGCTTTATTCAGCGGGATAATCCTTGCAATTTATATTTTTTCCAGTATTAACCCTTTGAGTGCCAGAGGGGTATCTCAATGCACTGGATACCTCTGTGGAACTCAAAGGATTAAGCCATACTTTCCCTTTAAGAGTCTTACCTAGAGCCACATCATATTGTCTTATTTAAATGAAGGCTTTTAATCATGAATGCCACAGGTCTTCAACAAATTTTGAAGCAATGCCTTGAGGACCTCTCTGGCACTTAAGGGGTTAAATAAAACCTCAAGCACCCAAGGAATTAAAGAAGAAAAAAAAATAAAAAATCTCACAGTGAAAAGACCACCTTTACCACAAAAAGATCCCAGCCTTCCTACTGTCTGTACATCACTGGATCTAGATTACATTACATTACTGGCCTGCCTGGGTAGCAATATTATAAGAGAGGAGAGGCAATGGTTTTACTTGTCTTTAGGTAACTAAAATGGTATTATAACAAAAAAATAAAAAGGATAACTAACAAAAGAATACATTAGATTACATAAAAAAATGCATGCAATCCTGATGCTAATTTTATTATAAGGAGGTGCTTATATTGCACATTATTCAATGAGGAATAAAACTGGATTCTGCACAATACAATCTTCTCTATATTAACCACTGGATTGCGGGAAGGGTGCCTAATGCCTAGATTCGCACTCAAAGTGTGCATAGGATAAAGAGCTGCGGTGTAGGGCATCTTATTGAAATATGTAATCCCTTTGAAGTGCATCTCGGCCTTCGCCAACAGCACGCTTACTGGTGGTGGTGTGGGGGCATGCCTACGTTGTAGTAAAGGGTTAAAGAGTGTGGGTGTATATTTTCCAAGGGCAGCGGAGCTAGTCCCGATCCAAGAATGGAAAATGAATCACTGTGCAGGGTAAAGCAGGACTGAGACCCAGTGACGGATCCTTATCTACAAGATCCAGGCTCAGCGTCTAGTCAAGGTGAAAAAGGGTGGGGTTGGTGAATGGGATATTGCTTTATCATCCAGAGGTTCCCGTTTCCACTAATGTTCCCTGATTCTGCTCTAGTAAAACAACGTCTTTTCAGGAACTGGACCCTTATTTTGGCTGGGGTGAAGGGGTAGCAAGTAGCTGGATCTGCAGCAGTTGTCAATTAAAATTTGCGGTACAGCTAGCAGTCTGACAATTAAATACCCCTGGATTAATTAGACATAGGTTTTCTGGTGAAGAGGGATGAAGATGCTACAGGATAGGGCTGCTGCTGGACTACAACTCCCATCACGCCTTTGGCTGATGGTGGCATTTGTAATTAAACAACATCTGGAGGGCCTCATGAAGCCCTTCCCTGCTAGAGGAGATCTGCATCCTGCCTTTAAGGTGGGGCTGTCTATCAGCTGGTGAAGGCAGCAGCATATTCCATAGAAATGCATAGAAACAAGATATGTAACCGATGGAACTAAACATGGTTTAGGGTCTGCTCGATACTTCCGTGTAGGCTCTATCAGACCATAAGTAGGAGATGTAAAACATACATTGGTCTAAATTACATTAAAATGGATTCTGTAACCCATCAAGCTGCTTGGGAGTCTGCAGCAATTGGAATTTAGCGATGACTCTGATGTATTGATTTTCAATTCACTGGAAAGATCACTAGGATCCAAGCAGTCAATGTTCTGCAGCAATGGCGGCTCCTCCACTCAGACATTTATCAGCTAAAGACGAAGAGAGGCACACCGGCTCCATTCTCATGGAGTGCCAGGCAGATCCTGCCTGATAGGAGCCGTGAACTCTACTCTAAAGTGGAGGTTGGCAGTTATAACAGCTTAGAAGGAAAAATAAATTAAAAGAATAAAATGGAAATATTTTGCAGCATCTACAAAGCTTAATAATTAAAGGAACTTACATGACACCATGGGGAATGCAGCTACGGTAGACAAGATGTCTCAATGTTATAACAGATCATGTGAAAAATACTATGTCAACCCCCGTTTCGTGGTCAGTATGGCACTGCAGTGTACCACAGACCCCTCTGAGAATGGTGTACATACAGTAGTAGGATGAGGTTTAGGGTACAGACTAAGACACATATACACACAATGTGAGGCAAACCTGGGGTAAACCAACCAATTTATATAAGGGACAAAAATGTTCTCCAACACACTGCTCCTCAATGTGTCAGAGATCTCCAGCATTCAAACAATGTATAATTGCATTTAAAATTGAATTACAATTTTTTTTACTTCTACTGTGAAGCTGAGCTGCACCAAATCACTCTACTTTTTTGTGCACAAGGCCTGTACATCTCTCCTGTGAAAAAAAGTCATGTAAATTGAATGACTATGGCCTCACGCTTGGTGATTCCAGCCACTTTGATTCATTAGAATAAATAATCTTATTTTAGAAAAAAATGGCTGGTAGTACATTAACAATGCAACTGTTTATATCTAAACCTCTATGGCCTTAAACTTATAGGTTATAAATTCTGCCAGCCAAGGAGTCACATCCTACAATGGTAACTTCAGGTGCTGGACTTCAATAAGGAGGAATTCGAGCTCTAAGGCAAAGGTAGTCAATTGTTAGACATCCAGCTGTTGGGAACCACAAGTCTCATCATCCCCAACCAGCCATTGGCTGGCGATAATGGGAGTTGCAGTCCCCAGCAGCTTACATAAGGTTCAAGTCAGTAAGACTGATGGATCAGTAATGCTACCAAGAGAAGTATGTAGGATATATTCAATCAATGGGGATTTTTCACCCCTATGGTTCTCCTTGAGTACCACACTATGGATGATACTGATGCTCTACATCAAGGGGAGCTCAACCCTGTCATCAGACCCCTCCCAGCGGTGCAGGATTTCAGGATCTCTTCACATGAACACAGGTAAATCAATCAGTGGTTCAGTCATTCTGAAGGATCCATCAAAGTAAAAGATATTCTCTTGTCTTTGAGAACCCCCTCAGACATACATCATTGGGTGAGGGCACTTGAGGGCATGTTTGAGCACCCCTACTCGAAATTCCAAATTAACCATGCTAAAAAAAAAATGGAGCAAGTACTCACGGCTGACTTTCATGCTGCCAAAAGATGACGGCTGTTGCACTGGTTTGCAGCTCTCTGCAAAGGAAGTGGTTCTCGGCCTCCCAGACATGATGCTCCAACTCCACCCTCGCCTCCTTCTCTCTTCGTTATCAAACCCAGATGGAGGGCAAGACCATCAAGACCCCCAATAGCCCAGCAACCTCTCACCCCTTTAGTGAAAAAAAGAGGATTCCACAAGACGTGGTGAGGTCCCCCTCCCCACCACCTTATTTATTGTCACCTTATCCCTCCTCCTTTATGTCTTCCCAGATCACTACTTATACACCATCCCTTAGTCTCCTTCCAATAGGACACACAGTATGGCAGCAGTGGGGATGTCACACAGCCATATAGGATCAGACCAGAGGGGGATAGTGGGGGATACACTGGTCCAGCACACCCCAGTGATGAAGAAGATATGGACTATAGATAGATCTCTATATATTATTAGACTGAGGAATAGATGTGCTGCCTCTGGCTTGTCAAGTCTGTGCTGGGCACCCTGGGTGGTGCCAGTGGTGATGATGATGATGGGGTGATATGAGGGCAAGTTGCTGGGGGAAGATCCCTGTGACAGGTTCCTGTACCAAGGTTGGGGGGGGATTCCTGTATAAAGGAGGGGGCAGGATCCTGTGACAGGGCTTGGAGGGTAGGTTCCTGTGGCAGGGCAGATGCCTGTAGCAGGAGGGTATCTGAGTGATGATGATGATGATTTTGCCCCAGGAGCAGGTGGGCGGCTCACAGTCGAGCTGAGGCAGCAGATTGAGCACAATCAGAGGTCATGGCGGCTCCTTCCACAACCCCCCAACCAGGCCCAGCCTCCTCCCCACAGGGGACAATCAAAATGGCGGCCCGGTGGGCACCCCAGTAAAGAATGGGGATCCCTAGCAATGTCAGCTGCACCCCCTGGGGCTGCTGGGCCAGGCGGGCGGTTCTGAGCCCTGGAAGATCCGCTTCCCGGCACGCAGTGTCTCCTGTCAGACCCGGTCCGCCCGCTCCTCCTCACGGATATCTATCTCACTAGATACAGGCGGACTGGATTAGTCCCCCGCCAATCACGGATAACTGGTTCCCGTTATCTGATGAGGCGCGGGCCGTAAGCTGCTGATCCTCGTTTCCTCTTCCAGCTCGGTCTCTTTCCCTTTGTCACCCTCCGTCCGACTGACCGCATTTGCCAGTCGGTTTTTTTTCCCTGCAATGCTCTCCTCCCTCTCCCTTCAATGACGTACCGCCCTACACGGCAAACAGGGGCCACGCTACGCTAATAGCGCAAGACTGCATGGAGAATAGGAGCAGGGGAGGGGCACACTGCGAGCTCCTTCATGACGTCCCATTCTCAACTCGGCCCCGCCCATGTCACTCGCCTTTGCATGAAAACCAATCAGAAAACAAGATTGCCGGAGTAGGCGGAGAATATGCCGCCGGACCGGCCAATAGAAATTGGCCGCAGGCTCCACTCAGCGCTTTTTTTTTTGGACTCCCCCTTAGGGTTTCAGTCTTATAGATACCGGCTTATGATTGGCTTACAATTGACTGATCGTATCCAATAGAACTCTTATTATAACATCTCCGCCCTCTCCCATATCTCTAGTAAGCGCTAATTGGCCGTTCGTACATCTGTCTTCATAAATGCCCATGGAATGCGGCGAGGGAGGAATGTAAGGCGTTTGCTGATTGGTTAAAGCGAATAGCTATTGGTGGTTTTTTTCCCCTCAGCAAAATGGACGGAAGTGGGCGTGAAAACTCTCCATTAATACACCGGATGTATGGCTTTTAACTCTTCTTGTTGAGGCGTTTTTTCTGCTTATAAAACGTGGTTGCCTTGGTTACATACCATGTCTGTAATTTTTAGTTCATGTAGAGATTTTGTAGTTGTACCCCTGAATTTTCATGGTATATATTAATACAGTTTTGAGAAGTGCATATGTTTCTTTAGAAGATGTTTTATCTGGAACAATACATTGAAAATTCTTTCGTTTTTATGTGTGTCCTGAAGAGTTTTTACAGAACCGAGTTACATATTTATACAAATAGAGAAATTAAAATACATATAATTATTTGGTTTTACTTGCGAAGAATCAATTAATTTTAGGGGCTTAAAACCAGGGGAAGGCATTTTTTTTCAGGGAGGTTATTTCAGGCTTTTAGAATAGTGACGTAGAAGGCAGATCCACTGGCTTTGTGTAGTGTGGTGTACTCGGTGAGCTTTTAAGAGCGGAGGTTATAGGCACTATGGAGAGCTGGAGTGATCATACATGCACTAATCACACCCATCCTAAAGAAACCCTCCCTGGACCCAAACTCACTGTCAAACTACCGGCCAATTTCTCTACTCCTGTTAGCCTCCAGGCTCTTTGAGTTGCGTATAACCAGCTCACTAAATTCCTCTTGTCCCATTCCCTGCTAGTTCACTTGCAATCTGATGACGCTCGCTGATAACACTTAAATATATCTTTCCTCCCCAGACCTCTCCCCTTCCCTCCTGTCCCAAGTATCTGACTGTCTGTCAGCTGTGTCTTCCTGGATGTCCTCCCGGCAACTCAAACTTAACCTTGGGAAAACTGAACTAATTATCTTCCCTCCATATACAACTAGCCTTACTCCTCACCGTTAACAACACTACCATCACATCTACACCTACAGCATGCTGCCTGGGGGTCGCATTTGACTTTGCCCTAGCCTTCATTCCTCACATCCAGTCAATCTCCAAATCTTTCGACCTCTACAACATCTCTAAAATCCGACCCTTTCTCACGAAAGACACTACCAAAATTCTAATCCAAACACTCATAATGTCCCATCTTGACTGCTGTAACTCATTACTACTTAGCCTTCTTCTCACCTGACTAACCCCAACTACAGTCCATAATGAACTCTGCTGCAAGACTAATGTACCTATCACAGTGCCCGTGATTGCCCAATGTGGCAGTGTGCGTGCGACATTGTCCATCATTTCCTGAGTGTCGCGCTTATGCGCATTCACTATTCTTATATGTCCTGTTTATCAAGTTGGATTAGTGGTGCAGACGCATATACTACATCCCCATGGTCTATGACTCTCATTAACATCTGATGAACAATATGTTTTCTTACCAGAGGACTTAGGATTTATTTTTAAAGTTAAACTACCACCTTTAAACAACTTTAGCTTCAATAACTCTGTCACAGCTTACCTTGGTTCCAGCATCGCCGCTTCAGACAACGCTCGAAATGAGGCTTCTGCGTCAGGATGGTCAGACATGGATGGCCACTATCTGGTGCTGACCTGTGGCTCTGTCTGACTTTTCTCCTGCCTTATCCTGTGTATAGTGGACACCCAGTCTCATGCAGACCTGTGGCCCTGGCTGACTATCTGAACTGTGTATGACCTGGCTTGTCTGACTACCCTTTCTGCTGCTGACCTGTGGCTCTGTCTGACTATTCTTTTGTTTGTCCCCTGTACCTAGCAGACACCCAATCTGGTGCGGACCTGGGGCTCTGGTAGACTAGCTCTGATACTGACTGCAGGTGTGAGTCAAGTATCCGCTTCCTATATACTGACTGCAGGCGTGAGTCAGTTATCCGCTGCTACTACTCTGACTGCAGATGTGAGTCTGATAGCCTCCCCGTGGTTCTGGACCAAGACATTATGTTTCTGTTCCTTTCCAGTTCCTGGTTCCGGCAGAGACTACCAGTGGCTTCGGCCTAGTCTCTATCAGTGTGGTCAGTCTTGGCAGCTTACTATTTCTGATAGTAGCGCTTGCTGGCATGTGACCCTCTGCTTATTCCTGCTACCTTACTACTGTGTGCTACCTTACTTGTATTTTAATAAATTGCATTTTACTATACCGTCCTGAAACCTGAATATATCTGTGGAACCGTGACACTACCCATCTGGCGACTAACTGCCTAGTAGCGCTAGTCACCAGAATTATTACCTTGTTTAATAGATTTATCAATTCTTCCGGGGCTGACAGGCAGGACAGATTGCAGTCATCTTGCCATAATGACGTCCTCGCGCCTGCTCTGTCAGTCCCTTCCGGAGCCAAACGGCTCTTAGCAACGCCTCCTACCTTGGTTTGGTCCCATAACTACTATTTCTCAAGTTCTGGCTTAATCCACTAAATTTCTTGAGCTGCCTCTATGCCCTTATTTATCTTTATTAAGCAATTCTGTTTTATTAACTCTTCTTGCAGACAGACTATCCTACTTCCGGCACTTCTCACCTGCTTACATACTGCATTTCTCCCTGTTCCTTTTACTTGCAGGACATTTATACATTGCTATTCTGTAAACAGAGGATACCTGGGACTTTGCTCTGTAAGTCATATATTGTATGTTACAATATTTGTCATCATACATGCTAAATTATCTCTAATGCACCACACGTTGCATGGCAATGCTGTATGCTCCCTACCTTATTTCATTTTTCATGCATATGCATAAGCAAAATCTTATACACATTTGGTTTAAATGCAAAAATACCAATGCACCATACCAACTTTACATGACGGCATCCCCTGTTGTGTATCCTGTACACGCATGTTTGTGTCCTATGTGTGCGTGTATATGTGCAAATGCATGTGTGTATATATATATATGTGTGTGTGTGTATGCACATGAGTGTATGTATTTTTATGTGTTTCTGCATGTGTATGTGTGCATGTGTTTGTGTGCATGTATGTATTTGTGCATGTGTGGGTGCATGCGTTCGTGTCTGGGTGTGCGTGTTTTGGTGTGCTTTGTGCCCACGATACATGCATATTGCATACTACAAGTCACAACCTATATTTCCATTCTCTTTGGGTACCCTTATTCCTTTTCTACCTATTACATATTGACAAGATATGTTACATATTAATTAATCCCCACCTTTTTTTTTCTTTTCTTTCCTTTCTCCCTCCATAATAAGAACACATGTCTACGAAGCACTTATATTGTGCACCATACCCAGATTATTCGGTAATAATAATACAGGTTCATGGTACATATGTATTACATGTTGTATCTCTTTGAACAATAGCACATGCTTATGATTTTTTTTGCACCGTATTTCACATTTAATCTGTTATGCCTACGTATTGTTCATAAGTCTTGCATGTTACATTCAATACAACCTATGAATAATAATAATCCTTGTTGAAGGAGCATATGTATTGCATGTCACACTCTTCTTACTGCTTTGTTACCTACTTCATTTTATACCCTATGGTGCAGTATAATATATACATAATAATATCATATACTAGTTATTACTGTCAACTAAACGATAGACATAATTCTTAAACCTGTGCCCAGGATCTTCACTAATTAACATGCAATATGTGGGTATTGAGCTTGAAGGTCTCTGAATTTGTGGCCTTGTTACTTTCAGACATGTTTCTATTCTTTTTTTTAAAAAAAAAAGGAAGGAAAAGAAAGAGAAAAAGCTCTTATCTACCAGATTCTAGGCTATGAACTTAGGGACTGTTTTTATTATTGTTATTTCTCTAATAAAGTTCATTTTTCTTACATATTTAAGAGGGCTGGGTTGACGGGCGGATTTCGCAGGCGTAGTCCCATTGCTGCACCTCCTGCTGGCCTTTATTATTTAATCTGTTTGGATTCAAGGAGGTCGGTTCACACTCCTTGCATATCCATGATTAATAACCGTTTTTGTTTAACATCTATTAATGTTAGAGGTTTTATTTTGGCCAAGAGGAGAGGAAAGGCTTTTTTTGTCATTAGAGAGGTTCAAGTCTGACTTTCGCCTTCTTCAGGAGACTAAATTTAGAAAAAAAAATCCAGTTCACTTTCTGTCTAAAAGATACAACAGATTCTTCCTGAGCTCTTTTGAAGGGTGGAGAAATGGAGTTTCTACCCTCATTAGAAACCACGTTCCATTCACTACAGAGAGGACCATCACAGATCCTGAAGTGAATTATTTGATTTTGATTGGAGATCTTTGCAGCATCACTCTAACCATAGTTAATGTCTATGCACCACAGTTCGATAGAAAGGGCTTCTTTCAAAGATTAAAACTAATTATCCAGGAGAACCAAAAGGGAAGACTGATCATAGGAGCCGACTTTAAAGGGATAGTAATACTTTGTTTTATCTTTATTTTATTTTGTAGGCATTAAAAAAACATGAAGAACGATATAAGTCTTATCTCTCAGACCTTTACGGTTTGAGATATATTCACAAGCAAAGTTTCCCCTCCCGCCCCTATTACCTAGTGTAAGCCATCTCTTCTCAGATGTGGAATCCAGTCCATAGACCAGACAGATAACAGAAGGGGACAATCTTCTTCCTATGAGAACAATGAAAGCCCTGCCCCCCTTGACAAGGTTTTCAGCTTTTTCCCTTATCTTAATTGAAGATTGTCCCTCTCTGCAATCTACCTGGGCACCTCCCTTCTGATCTGGCTGAGCAGTGTTACATCAGTAAAAGGGGCAGGAGGGGGGATACTTTGTCATTGAATTACTCTTGTACTACAACTCTGACAGAATTGAAATAACACTCTCCCAAGTCCAAATACTATGATGATTAATTAAAGCTGCTTTTATTATGAAACATTACTATCCCTTTAATTTATGCCAATCTCCTAGACTGGACAAACTATCCTCAGACAGATCCAGAAACAGTCAGTCTAAGATCATCAACGATTTTATGTCTGGTTTGGCAGTCTTTGATCCCCAGAGAGAAAGGAAACCCCAGAGTTAAAGAATTTACCTTTTTCTCCTCGCACAGAAATGTCTCGTCAAGAATGGACTACTTCCTCATTGATCAGCTCTCACTGGAAAGTGTTGTAGATACCCTAATATGCCCTCAAGTTTGGACTGACCACAGCTACGTGTCTCTCTGGGTTACTTGCAACTTGAAATCAGACAGGGTTTCCAGATGGAGGATTAACAAACGTCTATTGCTAAATAAAGTCATTAAGCTCAAGTTGTCTGAATGTATACAAAATACTTCTCCAAATGGTGAACTTGACCCAGCTACAATTTGGCTTGCAAGGCTAACATCAGAAGGATCCTAATTAACTTAGCCAGTCAAAGGTGGAAAGACAGAGATGGCCTCTTAAGGTCCTTTTGAGGAATCTCTAGCTAGCTTGACCTCAATCCAGTCCACTTTACCAACTCTTAAAAGAACTAGAGAAATCTGAAAAGCGCAAATTGACCTTCTCCTTGATAAAGCTGTCAACAACAACTTCTCCTGGACCAAGCAAAGGTTCTTTTTGTGGGGCAATAAGACACATTCGCTTATGGCCCACCAACTGGAATCTCGAAAACCAACCCAAAACATTAGGAAAATCAACTGTGGTAAATCCATTGGGAAATCTTCCAATCTGAGACACATTATCAAAGCCTTTGAAACACACCTTTCCAAAATGTTTAGTGAAAAAACTCCATTTGAAGAGAACAAATTTCAGGCTTTTTTCCTCTGATCTGGACCTCCAAAGTCTAAATGATGAAGGTGCAAGCGGTTGGATATGCTGATCAAAGAAAAAGAAATAAGTAGTTTAAAAAATGGCAAAAGACAGGCCCAGATGGCTACACTCATTTTTATTATAAATGTTTTTCTAAAGAGTTATCCCCCCACCTAAAACTCTTTTTTGTTCTGGAAAGGAGAGTGCTCAATAAAGAATCCAGTTCTTCTTTTGTTACTATGATCTGTATACCAAGTAAAGACCCAGAGGATATTAATAATTACAGACCCATTAGCCTTATCAATACAGATCTGACGATTTTATCAAAGTTGTTGGCAAACAGACTAAAAATCTTTTTACCATACTTAGTCCACTCGGACCAATGTGGTTTTGTTCTTGGAAGAAGTACCAGCGAATCTATTAGAAGAGCATTTGATCTTCATGACATCTCCTCCCGACTCAAACTGAAGAACTCCCTTCTCCTCTCAGTAAACATAACAAAAGCCTTTGACTCCATTAGTTGGAACTATATGGAAAAAGTGATTTCTATTTTTGGTTTAAATGGCAATATCGAACACTACTTGAGGGACTTACAAGGTAATTCTACTAGTATCTTGAGATTGATTGGCCTAGAAAGTGGGCCTATTCCAATAAGAAGAGGCACTAAGCAAGGCTGTCCCCTTTCACCATTGATTTTTGCCCTCTGTATTGAACCCTTGGCAGCTGCCATCAAGAGAAACCCTTGAATCAAGGGAATTGGATTGAATCAAGGTTCTAAAATCAGTCTTTTTGTAGACAACATCTTGATGTTTATATCTGATCATTTGCCCTCTATTAACAACTTGTGGTCTGTTCTTCAACTGTTTGAAGTCTGTGGCCTTACCATCAATCAAGTGAAATTTGAGGTCTTGAGCTTGAACTTGGAAAAGGACACTAGAACCTCTATCTCCAAATCCTTTCATTTTTAATGGAGAAATGGCTTTATCTCTTACCGGGGGGTGAAGATTCCTAGAAATATAAATAAAACCTTCATCTACAATTTCAGACCCCTCTGGAAGACTATAATGGCTAAACTATCAAATTGGGTTTTGCTGCCTCTTTTTCGGAAGAACAAATGCCCTTAAAATTAACCTTCTCCACAAAGTTCTTTATCTATTTAGAATACTTCCAATCATGTTTTTCATGCTCTATTCTGTTATTTTAGAGATATTACATGTTTATGGTTTCTCTGTGTAAGTGGCAGTTTTATATTCTGTACAACCACTTTATCCCTCAATAAAACTTTTGAAAAAGAAAAAAAAATCCTGTTTACAACATTGGTTCTTCCTTTAGTGATGTCCCAACACTTTTTGGAAGCTACTAGTTCCTTCTCAGGGAAAATGATGACTAACCATAAGTCAATTCCGCCATTTTATAATTTGCTTCAATGAACTTTGGACCAATCCAAATACTGCTTTTATATTGAAATATCCCACTGGATCCATATCAGTTCTCTAAATATTATACACTCCTTACATCATCCCTATCTACGTCAATACACAGCATACTTTCTGACTACAAGAAAAATACACATATATAAAATCTAATTACATGGTTTAATCATACATAAATTGCTATATAATGCATCTCAATACTGTCCTACAAAAAAATCAAATAATTCCAGTTCTGCATTCAATCTGAATGGCTGCAATGTATTAACATTGAAAATTTATTTGAATTTGCTGTGAGCAGGGGAGGGCTGGCAACGTGTGGCCTGGGGGGGTTGGAGAAATACAATCAAGTAGCCCATTTATACTTTCAGCCCATTCGCTTATGTTGATTTTAAACTGGTATCAAAGGGATAGTAGTATTTCTTAATAAAAGCAGCTCTACTTAATCATCATAGTATTTGGACTTTGGAGAGTGTTATTTCAGTACTGTCAGAGTTGTAGTACAAGAGTAATTCAATGACAAAGTGTCCCCCTCCCGCCCCTTTTACTGATGTAACACTGCTCAGCCAGATCAGAAGGGAGGTGCCCAGGTAGACTGCAGAGAGGGACAATCTTCAATTAAGATAAGGGTAAAAACCTGAAAAACTTGTCAAGGGGGGCAGGGCTTTCATTGTTCTCATAGGAAGAAGATTGTCCCCTGCTGTTATCTGTCTGGTCTATGGACTGGATTCCACATCTGAGAAGAGATGGCTTACACTAGGTAAAAGGGACGGGAGGGGAAACTTTGCTTGTGAATATCTCTCAAACCATAAAGGTTTGAGAGACAATACTTTTATCTTTCTTCATGTTTTTTTAATGCCTATAAAATAAAGATAAAACAAAGTATTAAAATCCTTTTAATGTTGCAGAATAAGGCAAGTGATACCACATAGCTTTCAGCGTTGTCATATATTGCTTTGGACATGAACTTTGCACAATACAAATTACCCTCTTTACATCACTTGTTATATGATCTGTGCTAATATCTCTGAAATAAGTATAAAAACCTATAATTCCTTGGTTTAACCATGTCCTGTTTTACCCTTCCTCCTGTTAATCCCCAGGGCCACTATAAGACCCAAGTATAAAACATCTGACCACATCCATGGGATGCACCTCTTTTTACCTGTTACATAAGTCTGAACCGAACAAAAGAGGACTAACACTTGATTAAAGGTACAGTATACACCCTAAATACCTTGTACTCAACTCAGCCTCTGTAAAAATTATAAATTTGTTTTCCGAGGTCTAAAATCTAATCTTATATATGCTCTTTAGAGTGCTCCCACTTCTGCTTGCTCCAGGCCCCATTACCATAACAGTGTTGACAGGGTGTTTAAGTGATTGTTCTGCATTTTCTTAAAAGGGATAGTAATACTTTAAAATTACTAATCCCAATATTTTAGTAGTTAATTTTTTTTTTTTATTTGCCCCCAGTGACATCTCATATTCACTCCCTAAGTTCCCCCCTCCCTCCCCTTTCCCTGAAGTCAGTGTTGTAGCTGACTGCAGGGGAAGCCTGTCGTACGACCGCCTGGCGGCTCTGCAGCAGAGACACGATCGCATTAATAAAAAAGAAATCATTCACTTAAAAGGTCTTCTACATGTGCTTGGTTTGAAAGCATACGTAGAAGACCTTTTAAGTGAATGATTTCTTTTTTATTAATGCAATTGCGGCTCTGCTGCAGAGCCACTGGGTGATCCTAGGACAGGCTTCCCCTGCAGTCAGCTACAACGCTGACTTCAGGGAAAGGGGAGGGAGGGGGGAACTTTGCAAGAGACTATCTCTCAAACCATAAAGGTTTGAGAGATGTCACTGGGGGGACAATTTCTTTTTTTTACTACTAAAATATTGGGATTAGTGATTTTAAAGTTTTACTGTCACTTTTAAGTGTATAGTATACATTATATCTGTCACTGTTCTCTACCTCTCTCCTCCTCACTGTGATAGTGTATAGTATATATTATATCTGTCACTGTTCTCTGCCTCTCTCCTCCTCACTGTGATAGTGTATAGTATACATTATATCTGTCACTGTTCTCTGCCTCTCTCCTCCTCACTGTGATAGTGTATAGTATACATTATACCTGTCACTGTTCTCTGCCTCTCTCCTCCTCACTGTGATAGTGTATAGTATACATTATATCTGTCACTGTTCTCTGCCTCTCTCCTCCTCACTGTGATCGTGTATAGTATACATTATATCTGTCACTGTTCTCTACCTCTCTCCTCCTCACTGTGCTCGTGTATAATATACATTATATCTGTCACTGTTCTCTGCCCCTCTCCTCCTCACTGTGATAGTGTATAGTACACATTATATCTGTCACTGTTCTCTACCTCTCTCCTCCTCACCGTGATAGTGTATAGTATACATTACATCTGTCACAGTTCTCTGCCCCTCTCCTCCTCACTGTGATCATGTATAGTATACATTATATCTATCACTGTTCTCTGCCTCTCTCCTCCTCACTGTGATAGTGTATAGTACACATTATATCTGTCACTGTTCTCTGCCTCTCTCCTCACTGTGATAGTGTATAGTATACATTACATCTGCCACTGTTCTCTGCCTCTCTCCTCCTCACTGTGATAGTGTATAGTACACATTATATCTGTCACTGTTCTCTACCTCTCTCCTCCTCACCGTGATAGTGTATAGTATACATTATATCTGCCACTGTTCTCTGCCCTTCTCCTCCTCCCTGTGATAATGTATAGTATACATTATATCTGTCACTGTTCTCTGCCTCTCTCCTCCTCACTGTGATAGCGTATAGTACACATTATATCTGTCACTGTTCTCTACCTCTCTCCTCCTCACCGTGATAGTGTATAGTATACATTATATCTGCCACTGTTCTCTGCCCCTCTCCTCCTCCCTGTGATAGTGTATAGTATACATTACATCTGCCACTGTTCTCTGCCTCTCTTGTCCTCACTATGATTGTGAGGAAGAGAGAAGCAGATAACACACATCCCCACTGGGGTAAATAGCCAAAGAGGGGGCAGTTGTAGTTTAATTGTAGGTGTTGGGGGCAGAACTATGGGCAGAGCAGGTTTGGTCTCTTGATGACCTATTGACACCTCCTTTCTGTTGCTGAATAAATTATTTAGAGCAAGACCAAAGTATTTTATTTGCCCACACTGATTTAAAAAAATATTTACCGAAGTTTAGACAAAGATCTGAGTTTCATTACTGTGGAGCAATGTGATACACTTATATTCACACAGTACTATCATCTAAAAGAGGGATTTTTTACCTCATGGTTGACAATACCCCCTAATAACGGTCGTTTGGGAGGTATGAACGAACATTCATACCTTTTATCCATCCCTATTAAAAATGATCCAGATGAGCACAATTTATCACAGGAAATGTATACATTTGTGTTTTGTTTTGTTTTTCATTTTTTCTCTTTATTATCATTTAAATGGTGGGTTATACATACAAATGGGGTACTTATGATTAAAGGGATAATAATACTTTATTTTATCTTTATTTTATTTTGTAGGTATTAAAAAAACATGAAGAACGATATAAGTCTTATCTCCCAAACCTTTATGGTTTGAGAGATATTCACAAGCAAAGTTTCCCCTCCCGCCCCTTTTACCTAGTGTAAGCCATCTCTTCTCAGATGTGGAATCCAGTCCATAGACCAGACAGATAACAGCAGGGGACAATCTTCTTCCTATGAGAATAATGAAAGCCCTGCCCCCCTTGACAAGCTTTTCAGGTTTTTCCCTTATCTTAATTGAAGATTGTCCCTCTCTGCAGTCTACTTGGGCACCTCCCTTCTGATCTGGCTGAGCAGTGTTACATCAGTAAAAGGGGCAGGAGGGGGATACTTTGTAATTGAATTACAACTCTGACAGAATTGAAATAACACTCTCCAAAGTCCAAATACTATGATGATTAATTAGAGCTGCTTTTATTATGAAACATTACTTTCGCTTTAAAGCAACGATATATAATTTGTGTGGGCGTAGTAAATGAATTGGAGGGAAAATATGGTTGAACAAAGGCACACTAAAAAGGCAAAATTGCTCTTGTCCTATTGTGTCACAAAGTCCTCATCACTAAGAGGTTAACTGTATTTTACAGATGCTACTTGGAATTACATGGTATTTAAAATTGTAGAACTGAATTTAATTTTTAGATGTAACTGTCCCTTTAATGTGAAAGTCCTAAAATACGTTTGGCTGAAACTCAGCCATTGTAAGTAAGACTACTTTATCTTGCAGGAGACTGGTAGGGAAAAGTGATACCTTTATTGGCATGAGCACCTTTAGAATGCAAGCTTTTAAAGTAGATGTGTCACCTATGGATAACATCCCATAAATAGTTAGGTGGCATATCTAATACCATAAAAACGTTATTTTTTTTTTATTTTAAGCTTTGATTTTGTTTAAATTTAACTTACAAAAGTCTGGGCTGCAGCCATGTCCGCATAGACCGCAGCCCGACGCTCTGCCTCTGTTCTCCTCCTTCTTCCGATGACAGAGGCTTCTGTCTGTAAGCTGGAGCACTCTCATTGGCTAGATATCGATCTCTGCCAATGAAACCACTCCAGCTTACAGGCAGAAGCCTCTGTCATCGGAGGAAGAAGGAGAGCAGAGGCAGAGCTCTGTAACCGCGGAGAACAGCAGTCACCCGGAAGTGGCTGCAGCACAGACTTTTGTAAGTTAAATTTAAACAAAATTGAAGTTTAAAATAAATAACGTTTTTATGGTATTGGATATGTCACCCAGGGACGTGCACAGACATTTTGGGGGGCATGGGCTCGAATGAAAAAAAGGGCACTTCTCATAATTATTTATTCAAAATATATATTTAAAAAAAAGAAAAGAATGTTAACTATATTAACACAACTCATAAGATAAAATCGGACTGATTACATTTTTTTTTTTTGTTAAAAGGGCACTTTGGACAAAAAGGGCAGGTGCTCAAGCTCCCCTTGGTGTCAGGCAGGCATGGACAGAGCAAGCGTATAGATCTGTCAAGGTTCGGTTGAGCTGCTCTTTCTCTGTTGCTCGACTCTGCTGTCTTAGCTAACCTAGTGCTCTGCTATCTATTGCTATTGCCTTCCCTGTTCTGAGTCTGGCTGAATCAGCTGACCTCTCTGTGATTGCTCACCTAACTGCTATCAGCCAACCCTACCAGGGTATTTAAAGCAGCATGACTCACTTCCTGGTTTGCCCTTGTGTTTTCTTCTGGCTGCTGCGTTCCTGATTTAATGTGCATGACCTGGCTTCCTCTGATGTCCCTTTTGGTTCCTGACCGCTGGCTTGTTCCTGACATTTCTGATCTCCGTATTCCTGACCCCGGCTTGACTGAGTGCCTACCTTGGCTCCTGACCCCGGCTTGTCTTTTGGTTTAGACTTCTGGATCACAAGTTTGCTTTGTTTGTTTTTGGTATTTTAGTAAAGGTGTTTTGCACTTTACATTTTTGTTTCTGTCTGGTTCCTTGTCCCTAACAAGATCCTACTTCGCCAAGATGTCTGCTGTGTCCTTAACAAACTTTAATATGCTATTTCCATGATTACCAAGATACTAACAATGAGTTGGGGGTGAATTATATGTACAATAGTTCCACCTTAATGGTTCAAAGGGATAGTCCTGTTATCCTGTTATACTTTTAGAACCAAATTACAGTTCCACAGAGAAATAAGTTTCCTGTAAAGAACAGAAGAAAAGAGAGTACCCAATAGCACAACAATGTAAATAACAAACTAGAGTACATGTAAGAGAATAATAATATAACTGAAAAGGAACGTGGTCAGGTGTAGTAATACTCCAAAGGACCTGACAAAAAAGCTTATGGAGAACTCAGTTCTACTACATTCGTGGCTCACAGACATCCACAAAGTTGTGGAAGAAGTTTATTAAAACCAACGTGTGACAGACACACTAAAAAATAAAATACAACAAAGGCCCTGTGAGGTAGCGCCATATGGGTTACTCTTTATTGTATATTTAAGGAATTTCATCATCTGAGTTGAAATAAAATTGATAAGCCTGGAATCTGAACTTTATGAGCACTCAGTTTTAGACCTTTATCCAGTCTTGTCTGGAAAAAATCCAGTGGAGTAGTTAATCTGAACTCAAAAGGTTCTTAATCAAGAGGTCCACAGAACTTGTCGTATATACTCCACATCCTTTGATACATTTTGGAAGATACTGGGATTTCTAGTTCTTAACATGATATGAATAACAGTTTCAATACACCCCTTTCTTTTATGATACTGGCTTCAGGTTCCATGTTGTAAAGGTCAGACTGTCCAGATTTGGATGATGCCAAGGATTGTGTTAATAGATCCGATGATACTGGAAAACACCGTGATTCCTGTATTGAAAACTCATCTAATGTATGAAACCATGCTGTCGGGGGAGTGGATTCCCCTTAAGGACCGCATTGATCCTATTTGGAGAGCCAGCACATGTGACCAAGTGTGCCAGCTTGCCAAATGGGGGCCTGATAGTCACCTCTCCGGTCCTGAACTGGTCAGTTTCAGACCTCCACTAGTGCTCACAGCGCTCCTACAGGAGCACTTTGAGCAAAAAGTATGTGACGTGCCAGGACCGTCATCTATCCTTTAGGCAGGACACCGGTGATGGTCCTGAAATGTCACTGGTCCGTATGGGGCATCATGGCCTCCAGAGGAAACATATAAGCAAGCTTGTATTTCCGGGGGATTATCATCATCACGTCTGTTGCCATTGGACTGGAACCTTTTAATCTTGCACAGAGCTTTGATTCCATTATTCTGTATTTGACCTTGACTTGTGACTCCTGATAACTCTGTTTTGCCACCTATCCAGACTTTCATTATATATATACCAATCTGGATCCTGGGACCTTGTTTAATTTGTGATCTTTGTTTTGTTATCTGTGTGAGCCGCTTGCTACTGCTGCTGTTATCAATGACTGATGTTTTCTGGTGCTAATGATTTGTAATGGTTTAGTGTTGGAATATTTTTGTTTTACTTTCATAAAATATTCCCACCTTCTTACATCCCTTGCCTCCAAGCTCCTGGAAAGGCTTGAATACAACCATCTAACCCAGTTACTATCCACTAATGTTCGTGACCCCATATAACCTGGCTTCCTCTCATAACACTCCTCTGAGACTACGCTAACAAAAGTAACAATCTAATCACAGCTAAATCAAAGGGACACGTCTCCACACCAATTATCCTTGACTTCTCAGGAGCATTTGACACAGATGATCAACTATTTCTCTTACAAACTCCACACTTTGGCCTCCATGACACAGCTCTGTCCTTGTTCTCATCCTACTTTTCAGGCCGCTCTTTCACTGTCTCCTTTGATAACGCCACCTCCTATCAACTATTTGACTTTCCTAATCATAAAGGATGCTTATGTGCATCTTCTTATTCATGCAGACCTTCAGTACTTATCTCAACTTCAGTAAACATCCCTTTCCTTGGGGCTGGTGTCTGGTCCATGAGATTCTCGGCACCTTCAGTTACAGACGTGCATCTCCACATTGGAGCAGCACTGGTGGGTGAGGTTACGTCCCAGGTTCTAATCTTTCTTGACAAGAGACTCCATACTTTTCAGGGATGGATCTTTCCACCAGAAAAATAGATTCAGTCTTTGTTACACTCAGTGTCTCAAGGCATTCTTCTCCTGTAAGAGATAGTGAAGGACTACATGGAGGTACTTTGTTATGTGGTTTCTGCCTTAGAAGCTGTTCCCTTTTCCTCATACCATGCAAAGGATCTGCAGCTGGAGAGTCTCAGGAACTGGTCTAGACAGCAGTGTTATCTTCCCATGTAATGTTTGTCTCCAGCTGGACAAAGTCCGATCTGCTTTGGTGGCTTCGGGTAGCCTATCTGACTTTTGGGCCAACCATTGGTCATCCTGAACTGGGCAGAAGTCACAATCAATGCCAGTCTCACTGGTTGCTACCTTTTGGCTCCTAAACCACCTTTGGCTCCCAATCCACTCAAGGCATTTGGTTAAAGAGAGAGAGAGTTTGGTACGTAAACATACTGGAGCTCCAAGTGGTTCACCTTGCTCTGCTGCATTGGTCCCAGCTTCTCTGGGGTCTCCCAGTTCAGATTCAGTTAGAAAGTGCAACGGTGGTAGCTTATATCAACTGCCAAGGGGGAACCAGGAATTTAGCTGCTTAGTAAGAAGTTCACCTACTTTTTTATTTGTCAGAGGCTTATGTGGCAGCTGTCTCAAGGAATAGAAAGCATTGTGGTGGACTTTTCCAAATGGGAACTCAACCAAGTGTTTGTCTCAATTGTTCCACTGTGGGAACAATTGAGAGGTGTAGAAGTTAGTGGATGGCCTGGGTCTTGAAGAAAAGCATCTTGAGGAAGAGAGATTTCTCTGATTCTGTCATCACCACTATGATGAAGGACTGTAAGCTGATTTCTTCTGCAACATATCATAGGATATGGTCCTTGTTTTGCAAATGGCGCAAAGACTATGCGTCTCACACAATTTTGGCCTTTTTTCAGGATGGGTTTTAGAAAGGACTTAGTCTAAGTTCTATCAAAGTCCATATTTCAGCTCTGTCCTTTTTCAGATTCTTAATGCCTTATAACATAGTGTAGACCTTTTTGCAAGGGGTGGTTCATGCCCACCTAGTCATTCAGGATCTCACTTCTCTGTGGGACCAGAACTTGATACTGGGAGTGCTTCAGAGGTTTCCCATTGAGCCTGTGTCTTCTGTTTCCCTTACAAGAACCAGACCTCTGCATGGTTTTTGAATCTTTAGACTGTTTTCCTTCTTGTGATTGTGTCTGTTTGGCATGTGGATGAAATACAGGCCTTGTCCTGTAAATATATATTTAAGATGTTTCATTCTGATAGGGTGGATTTGTGAACTCCAGTCCTGTTTTTCATCTCTGTCTATCAGGAGATAGCAAGAGCTTCATTGTTTTAGATGCAGTTAAATGCTTGAAGTACTACTTTCATCCCATGGAGCTGTTCTGAAATTCCTATTCACTTTTGTCATTCCAGGTGGTCTTCAAGTTGGCCAAGCTGCGTCTAAGGTGATGATTGCTTTTTGGATTGAGGTGACTATTAATCGGGCCTACATCCTTAGGAAAATGCCTATGCCCTTTAGGGTCACAACTCATTCCACTAGAGCGATGGGTGCTTCCTGAACCTACAAGAACCAAGTCTATGTTCTCAATCATGCCAAAGCCAGTTTTGGGCAGAAGGTCCTACAGGCTGTAGTATCTCTTGTCTTTAATTCCAGTAACCTTTTTTCCTATTACCTGTTTAGTTGTGTATGTGTCAGTTAACATGTGGGGTTCATGTTTCTTCCAGCTCATCTCTGTTAGAACTCGTTTGTGTTTTGAAGGGTATTTCACTTCCTTCCTGGAATCTTAGTCGATAGCGTTGATGTCCCCATGGCTCCTATGTTCTAGTTTGGACAAAAGAAAAAAGGGGAATTTTGTGTGCTTATCAATAAATGATATTCTCTTGGTCCATGTGGAACATAGACTACATTTCTGGAGAAAAACAAGTTGTTTGAGTTCTCGGCTGGGGAGTCCTTTGGGATCTCTGGTTTAGGTGATCCCCTCCTGTCACAGATTCAATAATGAGAATGGACCAGTACTTAGGTAACCCAATCTTTATTAGCGATAAGACAGGACAAGGAATTCAGCACAACATACAGGTCAAGAGAGGACTACAGGATGGATCAACAGGTACTATGGTACTGATGGAAACAGCAGCAGAGGAAGGGCAACTCAGGCCCGCACCTGAGGCCTCACTACAGGTACGCACCTGTACAGACAACTGATCCAGCGATCCAATGCAACGGAGGATAAGTAGGTTTGCACCTGGACAGACCATGTACCGGAAAGACCAGCTGCGCCACAGGTCCGCACCTGGAGGCCGCAGAGGTACAACGGCTAGGGGAAGACGTCAAGCCACCAAAGACAATCCTAGGTTGTCCCCTGGAGCGTTTGTATGCTGGTTGCGCAGTTGACAATACCAGGCTATGTCCAGGTGGTCAGAACAAGGAGCAATAACGGAAGGCTTGGTCAACTAGATCTTCAGGTTTGCACCAGACTGGATGTCAGACAGGCCAAAGGGTCATACACAGAGCGGGTAGTCGGACAGAGCCACAGGTCAGCACCAGATCGGATAGTCAGCCAAACCAACTCACACACAGGGCCCAAGAAGCAATTGCACTGGAACACCACAAACGGGCAACTGAAGTGGTGTCCAGGCAGTTTTTAAACATATTGCTCCACCCCTAGAGGTGGAGCATAATGTGTGCTCTCCCCTTAAGAACCAGGTCGCGACGTCATCAGGGATTCCCTGAGACGCGCACCTGGTTCCAATGTGCAGGAGTCGCCAGAGGGCGCAACGTGGAGGACGGTCGTCCGGATGGACGCCAGAGCGCACCATCCTCTCTCCCCATGAGCCGCACACCCCGGCAGGCTGCACGAGTGTCGGAAGGTAAGCGGCGCTTACACCTCCTGGCTTGGCTTCTGTTTTTAATCTTTTCTATATGTTGAAACTGAGCATATGTGGTATGGGTAAAGTGAAGCAGATATGGAGTCTGTGACTCCAGAGAGCTCTTTTTATGCAAGTGTCCTACCCTCTGGTGGAGGATACTTTACCCCATGGTTTCTGTGTTACACATGGATAAGAGAAAAGTCTTTATTGGTAAGTACACACAAAAAACAGGTTTCTAATGTAAGTCCTACTGTTTCTTAAAGCTGCTGAAAAAAGCTTACAATATTCCTTTTTTCTGCCAGTACTGCTATACCAGATTTCTCTCTTAATATCAACAACTCTATCACAATACCAACATCTCAGTCCTGCTGTCTGGGTATTTCATTTATTCCCCGCATTGCAAAATCCTGTAGCTTCCATCTAAGAAACATCTCTGCAATACGACCTAACCTCACTAAATGGCCACGAAGACACTAGTTCACTCTTATCATATCGCATTACACATTGACTACTGTAAATAGGCATGGGCAAAAATTTTGGCCTCAAAAGTGAAACAGGAGAAGATGGCACATCCCGTAACTGGAGGAAGGTGTGTCAGTTCAACCAACATCTGTGCCTGAGAGTGAGTTTATAATCACCATTCCTCAAAGTAATAGAGAATATGCTGAAAATCCCTATAAGGGACTCGGCACTCATCAACATACTTGGGAACTTCTTACTTAGGGCTGCCTGGAGGACAGCCCTCTAGTGCCAATGAGGGTAGAGAAATGACGCGATTCGCGTCATTAAAAAGGGCGAGGCTTAATCGTGAGGAGGGGTGGGACTACTAAACATAAAAAAACATAGTATGCACTAGGGAAGGGGTAGAAGGGGGCGTGGAGTGGCAGGAACAGAGTGGGATTGAGCACAAGTGGGCAGGGTTTCGCCACATCCGGAGAATCTGACTCTGTCCCGGAGACCAGGTAATTCATTGTCAAACCCGGAGTCTCCGGGGCAAAACCAGAGAGTTTCCAGGCATTCTCATCAAGCTTCAAACGGTAAGTGTATAAAACAAATTATTTTATTCAAAGATGCATTAAAAAAAAAAATCACATTGGAAAAAGATAAGCACACTCCACTTCTCTAACACCCATCACACCCTGAAGGTCTGTGTCTGAGTAAGCACCTTTAGGGTGTGAAACGCGTTAGATAAGTGGTGTTTTCTTGTCTTTCTCCTATGTGACCTATTTTTAATGCATCTTTGAATAAAATAACTTGTTTTATACAGTTACCGTTTGACGTTTAATGAGTGCCAAGTCTGCTGTTGTATTTTGATCACACTTAGGCACCTCATCATTGAGATCCTACCTGAAGCACAACCACAGGTCTGACTGGGAGACACGTCATCAACAGGTCAGAGGTGCCACAACTAGCAGCAGCAGAAGCATTCCTAAAAGTTCCTGGGGCACATAATAGAAATGATGTTGATGTGTCAGAGAGCGCCAATATTTCCTTCCTTTGAAATAACACCTGTGGCTCCTGCTGTAGAGAAGTATGACTCTGAGTTTGCTTATATCCACCTTGTCTGTTTGAATCGTTATACCTCATGTGGACTGTGGGAGTGGTAAGTTTTGACCTATAAATAGGATGAAAGGACTCACCGTCCTCTTTTGTTCAGTAACCACTTCCTGCAGGCCGAAACAGTTTTATTCCAGGCAAGTCCTCTCTTACACTTTTTAAAATAATTGTTAGTTTGTTTTTAATTGCATACATTGTCCACACAAATATAGATCCTATAGCCTAAGATGCGTTTCCTTATAACTAGTGTTGAGCGAGCGTGCTCGGCCGATGCTCGGATCGGCTCGAGCATCGCTCTGCTCGGCACATGGCGGTACTCGTCGAGTACCGCCATGTGCTCTCCCGCCATGTTCGGGTGGCGGGGATCTGTGCCGGAAGAGGCACAGATCAGAAGACGCTCTGCTGGACCACCAGGGACTGGAGGTACGGGGGCATTGCGGAGATGAAGGGGGCATAGAGGAGATGAAGGGGGACATTGTGGAAGAGGGGCATAGACTCTATGCCCCTCTTCCACAATGTCCCCCTTCATCTCCGCTATGCCCCTCTTCCACAATGTCCCCCTTCATCTCCTCTATGGCATAGGAGATGAAGGGGGACATTGTGGAAGAGGGGCATAGCGGAGATGAAGGGGGACATTGTGGAAGAGGGGCATAGCGGAGATGAAGGGGGACATTGTGGAAGAGGGGCATAGCGGAGATGAAGGGGGACATTGTGGAAGAGGGGCATAGCGGAGATGAAGGGGGACATTGCGGAGATGAAGGGGGACATTGCGGAGATGAAGGGGGCATACAGAGATGAAGGGGGCATAGCGGAGATGAAGGAGGGCATTGACCAGGCACCCTCCCCTCATCAGAGCAGGGGGTGCCTGGTGTAATGCTCGTGTCGCCCCATTGAAGTCAATGGGGCTCGGGTGCTCGGCCGAGCACTCGAGCCTCAGGGGGTGCTCGGTCAGAGCACCCGAGCATCGGGGTGCTCGCTCAACACTACTTATAACATCTTTAGCAACTTCTTTAATCTTAATATTTTTTTTTTTTTTTAATTTAGACAGGGATTCAATTGTTTGACAAAAAAGGCATAATTGATATCCTCAGAGCTGAGCGCTCCTAATATCTAACAAGCTTGACTGAATATAAAGTGAATAATAGCCAATAATAGATGATAAAAATAGCCTATGAAATATATAGCATATATCTATAAAGATCCAAAAAAGAAGAATACTATCAATACAGAATGTAATAAGTAAACCAATATTTGAATCCGATAACCTGGTACAAAATTACCACAAAAATGAATGAAATAACAAAGATGAGGATGGAATGAATATGGATGGAATGGCCAATGAATGGATGAGTTAGTCCAATGGATGATGAAAGTTAATTGATGAAGTTCTTAGTCAGTGCTGCAGAGATCAATGAATAGTGGCCTTGTCCACTAGTAGCAATACTGGATCTGGAAACACTGAAAAACAGCGCACATGACAAGAAAAAATATATAGCCTGGTATTAGATTCTTGTGGTTTCTTCATTCTATCCCCTGAGGAAGCAGACGGAGTCTGCAAAAACGTTTGGGATCAGTTCAAGCACTTTGTTTTGTTTATCAGGTTGTCTACACGCCCCCTGTGAGTTTCCTCCCCCCCTGTTTGTCCCGCGTACCGGCAACACGGCGTCTTAGATGTGGTCCACCGCAACATCGTGGAACACTTTACAAGTAAAGGATTATTTTTTTCTATGGATTCAAACATCAAAGAAAAGAGCGGTTTATGAGTTAGTGCCATAAACGATACACTACGCATCTATCCTTTCTTCAACATACAATAATCACCGGGACCTATACACAGGAACATAGGAGGACGCAGTTCGCTGGCTGTTCAGGGAGAGACCCGTTGATGTGCATAAAGCCCAAGAAGGGCTACTGTGAGTGCAATATATTTGTTTAATTTTACTTTGTTTCAATAAATTGCTACACTTAGAACATTTTTTCTTGTCATGTGCGCTGTTTTTCAGTGTTTTCAGATCCAGGGATTCAATTGTGCATTAGAGTAGTTACTTGCCGTATTTGAGGTACCTTGGCGAGGTGGCAAGCTTAACATCTCCTGGCCAATTGATGGACTAAATCCTCATATTTATCAACCAAGTTATTATATATGCACAAGACTGGGCACACATTCATATACTGGTATGGAAGAGCACAGGTTTGTTTTTGTTTCCTTTGAAATAACACCTGTGCCTTCTGCTGTAGAGAATTATGACTCACTAACTCACACTTTCTGAGATTTTGGGAAGCAGTCAAAAACTTTACAGAAATAATCTCGAAGTATGCCTGTGGAATGGGAAATTTTCTAAGATGTTGGTAGTTGACATGCTGCCATATTCTTTTGTAGAAAACAGAGGTTTTAAAGGGATAGTAACACTTCGTTTTAACTTTATTTTATTTTGTAGGCATTAAAAAAACATGAAGAATGATATAAGTCTTATCTCTCAAACCTTTATGGTTTATGAGATATTCACAAGCAAAGTTCCCCTCCCGCCCCTTTTACCTAGTGTAAGCCATCTCTTCTCAGATGTGAGTCTGGTTGTATGACAGTACAGATAACAGAAGGGGACAATTTTCTTTGTATGAAAACAATGAAAGCCCTTCCCCCCTTGAAAAGTTTTTCAGCTTTTTCCATTATCTTAATTGAAGATTGTCCCTCTCTGCAGTCTACCTGGACATCTCCCTTCTTATCTGGTTGAACAGGGGGGGGATACTTTGTTTGTGAATATCTCTTAAACCATAAAGGTTTCAGAGATAAGACTTATATCATTCTTCATGTTTTTTTAATGCCTACAAAATAAAATAAAGTTAAAATGAAGTATTACTATCCCTTTAAAGAACTGATGTCATATGTTGCACCCCAATGACCTATCCAAAACCACAGTTATTTTTCAAGTACAGCTGTGCCAAAATTGTACAAGCAGGTGGTTAGTGTGATGGGCAAACCTCATACGCCAAAACAATTCACCTGACAAAAGACATGTGTACAAGTGGGCAGAGAACAGATTATATGACTGTCACTGCTCACTGGGTTTCCCTCCAACCACACATGAGCAACAACAACTTGCAGCATCAGGTGACAACCAGCCATCTTGACTCTGTTCTGGCAGTATTATTAAAAGACAGCAGCAGGATGGCCCATACCATCGGCACTCCACTTTGTGCATGAAAAGTTTTGAGAGACAATCCCACAAAGCTGTGGATGTCTTAAATAAACTGGACCAGGTGACAGAGGAATGGCTTTTATCCCCGCTACTTGAAAGCCGTTTTTGCGTCTGCTGACAATGGCTCCAACATAATTACAGCACTTAATGAACCCCTTCTGTATTAAATGTAAACTGTGGTGCTAAATACCCCTGTTGTCGCTATATAAATAAAAACATACATACATAATAGCTGCCTTGAGAATAGTTGACATGGTACATGTACCCTGCTTTGCTCATGTCCTAAATTTAGTTGTGACTAGATTCCTCTCAGAAACCTAAACCCTCAGAAAGATGACGAATATCACCTGCAAAATCTGTGCCCATTGTAGCTGATCCTACAGTGTTTGCAACACATTATATTCTGTACAAGACGTAACAACCTGCCCCATCACCAGCTGAAAATGGAGGTCTCTACCAGGTGGAAGTAAACACTGTACGTGATATAGCATTTGTAAGAGCAGAATAAGGCTAGTGTATAATGCAAAAGCCGAAGACTTTGGAGGGAGCATCTTTGTCATCTGGGCAATGGCAACTAATGTGTGACCTATGTGAGCTGCTGAAACCTTTTGTGAAGGCCAACTTTTTGTTAGTTGTGTAAGGGCAGGAATTAGCGAGATTCTCCCACTATTATATTTACTGCAGAAAATGGCTGATGAATCTTACAATAATAATAACACAGGCATGCATTGGCTAGTGAAGCACACATTAGCATGGTTTTAGCAGGATCCTCACACAGTGTCCATTAAAACCAGTGAGAAATACATAATGAGAAATACATTCTTGCTACTTTGCTAGACCCCTGCTTTAAAACGATAGTAATACTTTCATGACAGAGAAGCTATTTTTGATTGTTGATGTCTATCTCGAAGTGCTGTGCTATTGCATTCTAATTGAAAGCTATAATTTGCGAGATTTTCAATTTTAAAGTTTGTTTTTTTTGGTTATCGGTCGGCCATCTTTGAAAATCCCTTGGAGGCGCGCGTTCCCGTCTGTAGCTGTCTGTAGCTGTCCTTTGTGCGTGCTCCAGACACTGCCGCACTAGGAAGTAGATCCTTTTGTCAGCACTGACATAGTAAAGAGCCTCCCCTCCCATCAAGCTATTTTCTAATTGGCCACAAAAAGATCCGTCTGAAGGGGAGTGGATTACAGAGTCTTCTAGGTGACATCAGCGCACACAGAGGCCATGGCTTATAGCTATAAGGCTGATGAAATTTGTCCCTCTAGGCAATCTATCCAGTCCCGGGACCAGAATCCAGATCTCAGAGACAGAGCAGTGACGTATTTAAAAGGGGCGAGAGGGGGAAAATTAAAATACGTTTTGCAAAGTAACTAGACAACTTTGAGCAGAGAGACATGGTATCACGGTCCCCGTGATTCCCTGTCAATCTTTGACTATGTTACCTTTGCATTGGAGGAGGCTGATTGGCCCGCCCAGGATGTTCCTTTTTATACTGGCTCTTGGGCACTTGTCCGTTTCCTTTCCTGGTGTTCCTGATCCTGCGCCTCGTTGCTTAGTTCCAGTGTCTCCTGTGTACCGACCTGGCTTGTCTGACTCCTCTTCTGATCCTGCTCCGTGATTGACCCGATTCTGGCTGACGACCCTGCTCCATGATTGACCCGGTTCTGGCTGATGACCCTGCTCCGTGATTGACCCGGTTCTGGATGATGACCCTGCTCCGTGATTGCTCCGTTCTCCGGCTGATGTTCCTGCTGCCGTATCGATCCGGTTCCGGTTGACGCTCCTGTCCAGTGTGGTGTTCCTGCGTTGCTCCGGCGACATTCTGAACTGTTTAGTATCTCGCTGTTCCTCTCTCTCTCTTCTGAGCTGTAGTCTGTGGTTGCTTTGCCATCCGCTGTCTGCTGAGCTGTTCTCTCCTGTACAGAACCATATTAACCCGTGCAGTGCCTGTAGTCTCCGGTTACGTGCCTCATATATTGCTTGCCAAGCCTCTGGTTACCCTTTGAGCCACTACTCTCAGTGCCTTTAGACCAAGCCATACTATCACTTGCAGAGCACTGTCGTTTCGGTGTGCACCGTGACCGTGCCGGCTGGCGCTGGTGGTCTGTCCTCTCTTGCAGTGAGGATTTGGTGCGACACCAGAAGGGTGTCCTGGCTGTGGCTCACATACACTCAGGGTGTACGTTATCTCCTGCAATTCCCAGTGCTTCGGCTCATTGTAGCTTGTGCAGCAACCGTCTATCTTGGCATCCTAAGGGTGTCTGGGCACAATCCAGTTGGCACACGCAGGGTTACTACCAATTCACGTTAAGGGCGATTCAGGTTCTGGTTACTTCAGCTCTGGCAGTAGCATTCCTCCTAAGCCCACAGTGGTGATATTGGTTCAGCTATGGGCAATAGGTGTGCTCCCTTTTTCTACCTTGAGAGTGATTCAGTGCAGACACTATACTCCTTTCTCTACATTCAGAGACTGTTATCCAGAGACTGTTATCATATCCTGGGCGCTGGCCAATCTAAGACTGAGTTACTCCAGTTGCTCCTGTTAACCCTTTGGGGTTATCCCCAGTCTATATATACATATATTCCTATCTTTGTATTGCTCTTACTTTGTCTGTATTTGCCAATACTGTTTATACCTGTGCTGGCCCCTAGGGGCACTGTTCTATTATCCTGGTTCAATAAAACTGTGTTTTTACTTCATACCCTGGTCTGAGTGTCAGAAAACCGTAACACATGGATGGTTAGATTTCTTTTTTTAAGGACAACGATATCAGCTGAGGTCAAAATGAAGTATTACTATCCCTTTAAACATAAAATACCTGAATTGGATTCTGAGGAATTGGATTCTGTCAAAGAATGTGAAAATATCCTTCTAGACCGAGTGGCAGATTGCGTTGTGTAGGATGAGAGAGAGTGAGTTTGGGCCCCCAAAAAAGTCAGCAAAGGGTTTTTAGCATCAGCAACAACATCAACAAGAACATCCCAACATATTTCTTAAACCGTCATTGTTTTCAGGGGCATCAATCTAACACTGCCATTCTCAACGTAACCTTATTTTTATTTTGTTTATTCTAATTTATTTATTTAAAAACTAGTTTAAAAGCCGTGTACACGGGCCAAAGTGTGTGACGGCAGGTACCAATGGCTTCTTTCGTTTGCTGCGTTCGGGCAGTCTCTACTGTGCATGACTGCATTTGACAAACATACATCTGGCGGATTATTATATAGGGTAATGGTTAGCATATCATCAGGCTTATAGAAAGAAAGCATGCTAAACATTTGTTTTACTATAAGTTAAACATTCAAAATATTGCAGCAAGGCTGGCTTTGGAAAAAAATGATAGAGGGCTTCAAATAAGCCCTGAAAAAAAAAATTGTATGCATTTCTCAACCAAGTGCCAGCAGTTCTAGATAGTGGTGGCAACCCCCCCACCAGAAACATTATGCTACTCAGTGGTACCTACCACTGGTGGAATTCTGGTGTTTGCTACTGCTGTAATTCCTGCTGCTGAGTCATCTAAGCTGCTGGAGAATTAGACTGCTGCATGGGACTGGGATCATCAGCACAGATATGAGGCAATGATGCTTTTACTTGACACTAGCTCTAGTGATGCTGCTGAGGCAGAGGCAACACCACAGAAAGCCCTGACACCACTTCGGGTGCATTTAGAGATAATATGTTTGCCAATTATGCTTCTCCTCTTGTGCCTTCTCTAAATCTAAATCATAGGGGTGGTGGAACATAATGTTTTCCCTTGAGAGCAAGTAGGAACTGTGCCTTTCATCAGCAACTGCAATGTGCACAGTGTGCGCAAAGAAGCATTGTAAAATAGGGGAAGGACTCTCAGGAAAGAAGCACACAAAACAGTACAAGTGAATTTAAACCAGTTTATTGAGCAATAGATAATCAGAATACTAGTAGTAAAAAAGAACACTTCCTAGTTAGAGAGGAGATAGACGTGAGGACAGTGTCTAGTCTACTACACAGGACACTACTGACGCTGAACCACCGTAGGTCTATGGTACTTAGTCTTAGAACCAAACTTGGCTCTACCACAACAGGAAGGAATGATGAGACTAGTACGGGAGCGTACCCAGCAGAAACACAGAGCAAATTGACCACCGATACCAATAGCGTAACTGGTAGCACCAATCGAGGCAGCAGAGTAGGTGCTTAGATATATGCAGCCAGATAGGAGCGCACTACTGAGGCAAGGAGCGAGACAAGCAGCATTCTATCTTACCGAAGGCAACTAGGAGGCACAGAGTGTGGGTAGCACCGCAAGTGCTAAGCCAGGCAACAGGTAAGAGTAAGAGGCGAGTGCCCAGGAGCGAGACTAAGTTGCACTAGCTGTCCGGAGGCAAACGGAAGGCACCAAGCAGAGGCAACCTGCAAGCGACCAGCGGTAGCTGAGCTATTAGGTAAAGGAGCGCACCCTGAATCATCCTAGTGGTAGTCAGACAGGAGCGAGGCACAAATGGAGCATCAGTCAGACAGGCCACGGTCAGGAAAAGGATCGGGTAGTCAGCCACAGCAAAGGTGAGTATGGAGCGGGTAGACGAACAAGCCAGAGTCAAACACAGATAAGGAAGTCAGCCACAGCTTAGGTCACAACCAGAGCGAGTAGTCTGACAAGCTAAGGATCGAACACCAGGAGACAATGTAAGCCAAGCAAGGGCCAGAGAAACAAACTAGATGCGCACAGGAACACCATGAAAGGGCAACAAGTCCTAGCCTCAATGAGGTTTATAAAGCTGCAGAAGGAGGTGGGACCCAATTAGGCCCAACAGAATAGGCACATAAACAGGTGTCCATGCCAGTGCCTGAAACACGACTAAGCCATGAGGAAGTGGCTGGAGGTCATGCCGCCCGTCGGCCATACAGAGATAAGAGCACAGGCTCGCTTTAGGCCTCAAAGGGAGACTGTGATAGGACCGGACTGTATCACAATTGACACACCTGCTTTCATATTAAGAAACAGGCACAACTGCAACAAAACGACTTGATGCTCAGGTCAGCAAAGTAAAACCATCCCCGAAGAAATCAAGTACTGCTATTACTATGGCCTTTGTCCACGAGATGCTCCATGATACCCTGTATTCAATTGCTTTCCACCAAATAGCCATGTGTGGTGAGAGCACCACACAGTGTGAAATGGGTGGACATGAACTGCCAGATCCTCAGGTCTATTGAATTTCTGTCAGCTGGTGGTGGAGGTAATGGAGGCAAAGGTGATATGCCATAGGAGGAAGAGGACCCTGAGGGTGCCGAGGTGGGAAGAACGGGTACATTTTCCTGCACCCGGAACCTAGCTAAATAAGATGATGCCACTCAAGTGTTAAAGGGATAGTATTACTTCAAAATTACTATCCCTCATATTGTAGCCCTTAATAAACTGAGTTAAATGACACCAGCGGCATCTCTCAAACCTTTATGGTTTAAGAGATAGCCTCTTTCAAAGTTTCCTCTCCCCTGCTGTCAGCGTTCTGCTGCCAGCAGGGGAATCCGGTCCCGGGACAGGCAGAGGCTCTTCAGCAGAGCCAATATCTCGTTATGGAAGTAAAGATGATTCATTGAAACAGTCTTCTACGTGTGCTTGGTTACCAAGCACATGTAGAAGACTGTTTCAATGAATCATGTTTCCTTCCATAACGAGATATCGGCTCTGCTGAAGCGCCTCCTCTTGATTCAGAGACCGGATTCCCCTGCTGGCAGCAGAACGCTGACAGCAGGGGTGAGGAAACTTTGAAAGAGGCTATCTCTTACACCATAAAGGTTTGAGAGATGCCGCTGGTATCATTTAACTCAGTTTATTAAGGGCTACAATATGAGGGATAGTAATTTTGAAGTACTACTATCCCTTTAAGCTCTCATCAAACTTCGAGGCTGGATTTCCTCATCTTTGTGTCCTTGGGGAGGGAGAAGGGACACGGTGACCGTGGCTTTCGATTTCTTTTTTTAGGGTTTGGTTTTCACATGCTTAACATAATGTCATAATGCATGTGCTTAACTCCATAAGCACATAATGCATGTGCTTAACTCCGTAAAGACTGGCATGGATGCATGCGGCCGGCACTTAAGGATCATGGAGCATGTTTTTTTTTTTTTGTATCTGATTAAGGGCTCCCTGAACGGCGCTGGAAGCCCTGAAATCTATGACGTACACATACGGCCTGGGTCCTTTAGGCACTTTTACCCATGACATACATGCATGTCCTTGGATGTTAAGGGGTAATGAGGGCAGATGTGCCAGGGTGTGTGCCCTCCTTTCCCGTTTTACTTCCTGATCACACATAATGCACAGTGCAGACACTTATGACTGCACTGTGACTGGCCGAAGGGAAACATATTTTCCCATAGCCATGATTTCAGTGTGGGGAGAGGTGGAGAAGAATGGCGATCTTCTTCTTCATCTTCTTCACCAGAATCACCTTCAGTTGCTCTACCACCACCGTCACCCTCATCACCACCACCAGTCTCTTGCTGCTCTATGGGCATACCTGGGAACTTTTGAAACAGGGATACCCGGAGGGTAACCCTGTCCCTGCCGACCTGGGATGAAAATGATGCCATTCGCGTCATAAAAGGGGTGGGGCTTAGTTGCGGAGGGGAAGCGAGACAAAAAAAAAAAAAAAAAACCCTGCAAAATGTATCTAAGAAGGCGGGGAGTGGGAGGAACCAGGTGGGATGGAGCACAAGTGGGCAGAGTTTCTATTTAAACTCTGCCCACCCGGTGATCCACACATTGCCCCGGAGACCCGGTAATTCAGTCTGAAATCCGGAGTCTCAGGGGCAAAACCGGAGAGTTCCCAGTTATGTCTATGGGGCAGAGAGGAATATGTTGGCTCTTTATAGATGAAGGTATATACAGTAGTTCTCCAACCAAACCCATTGAGGAGACTCTGGTTATTTGCCTCTTTTTGTGACTTGAAGTAGGCCCAGACCTACGTATATTACTCTTCCTTCGGAAACTTGAGTTACCTCACATGAAGATTTTTCTTAGAAACACGTGTGCCTTTCCTTCCCTGGAATCCAGAACACAATGGAGTAGATGCACTAAGGGGTGATAAGGAGGCGATAAAGTGGAGACGACTTATCCAGTGATATCACCTCTCTAATCCTCATGTTATTCTATAGAGCCCAAGGACTAAGATTTCTAAAGTTGTAAAGATCTTAGTGCATAGGCTCCATAGAATAACAAAGGAACTGGAGGTGATATAATTGTAGAAGTCCTCTCCATTTTATCATCTGTTTGTCACACCTTAGTGCATAGCCACCAATGAGGCAACATCCAGTACAACTCTGCTAAGTCATCCCCATCCCCATGGCAAACGATAAGATTACCCAGGGGGTAACTCTGGCATGGCCAGAACTGGAGGGGGAGGGGCGGGCGGGACAGTTAACCTTTACACTACTGTGTCCTTTTAAACTCTCCCCCTCCTAAATACATTCTTTCCTGACAATTGTGTGCATACTTTAAGTGCAATAACCATAAACTTAATGGGTTCCCTGTCCGGGAAAGATAACATTTCAATAATGTAATAAACTGACATTATCTTCAGATTCCTGTCTGGGAATCAAAGCACAAAACCAGCATGGAACACATTGCATTGTATCAGATAGGAACTAGGCCCCCTGTTCATTTAAGGTGGTAATGTTTCACAAAAAAAGCAGCTCCAATTAATCTTCACAGTATTTGGGCCATGGAGAGTGTTATATCAATACTGTCAGAGTTGCAGTTCAAGAGTAATTGAATGATAAAATATCCCCCCTCCTGCCCCTTTTACTGATGTAACACTGCTCATCTCAGAGCAGCAAGACTGTCCAGATGGACTGCAGAGAGGGACAATCTTCAATGATCATAAGGGAAAACCAGAAAAACTTGTCAAGGGGGCAGGGTTTTCCTTATGATCACAGTAAGAAGATTGTCCCTTGCTGTGATCTGTCCGGTCAAGGGACCAGATTCCACATCTGAGGTGAGCAGTGTTACATCAGTAAAAGGGGCAGGAGGGGGATACTTTATCATTCAATTACTCTTGTTCTACAACTCTGACAGTACTGAAATAACACTCTCCATGGCCCAAGTACTTTGAAGATTAATCAGAGCTGCTTTTATTTTAAGACATTACTATCCCTTTAAAGAACTAGTTGAGAACCACTGTACATTGCCTGCAAAGAAAAGTACAGCACTGTTTAACCCTCGAACAGAGGAAATCCTCACTGATACGCACCTCACCCCCAACACCAGACAGTCTGTTGCTCTTAATGTTCAAATAGAAAAATGCTGGTGATCTGTCTTCTTCATAACAATACCACAACCATTCAAGATGGTGATACTATACTTGTTACAATGCCCTGAACCCTTTGAGTGCCAGAGGGGTACGCAACATATTGCAACACATGGCACTCAAAGGGTTAAATTGATAGTAATATTTAAAAATAAATGCAGCTCCATTTATTCTTTAAAATTTTATGGGCCATGTAGAGCGGTAATATCATTCTCTATGATGTGTAGTTCGAGAGTAATTGAATGATAAAGTATCCCCCTCCTGACCCTTTTACCTAGTGTAACACTGCTCACCTCAGATGTGGAATCTGGTCTCTTGACCGGACAGCTCACAGTGAGGGACAATCTTCTTACTGTGATCATAAGTAAAACCCTGCACCCCTTGAAGGAGTGGGGAAAGATATTCCTTATGCCAACAGAAGATTGACTCTTACTGCGATCCATCAGGATGGTCTTGCTGTTCAGCTTTACATAGGTAAGAGGGACGGGAGGGGGACACTTTATAATTCAATTACTCTGGAACTGCACATCATAGAGAATGGCACCTAGCAACGCCTCCTAGACCCGGCTGGGACTGACAGCGCAGGCAATCGGACGTCACTATGGCAAGATGTCCGCGCTCCGTCCTGCCTGTCGCCCATGGAAGAGAGGAGAAATCTATTAAATAAGGTAATTATTCTGGCGAGTAGCGCTACTAAGCAGCTAGTCGCCAGATGGGGACTTAGTGAAGGTAAACATTGTGTGAGGTGGTAGTTCCCCTTTAAGTGTAATAATACAGTGTTTTGTGACCATTCTTGTCACACAGCATTGAGGACGCACTGATGTCTCTGAGAATTTTAAGCTCCAAAGATCCAGTTCAATGCAATTTGCAATCCATTGAGTTCAAGCCCATTTCAAATGTGTATTAGGGTACTAGTCCTGGAAAAACCCAGTAATCCACAATATTACTTGTGCTTTTTTTGTTGTTATCACCCACATGGATCCATCTCTGCTTTTGACTGGTGCCATCTAAATACCAGAAGTAACATTGGTAAGCTAAATATGTTTCTTACCATTAGAAAAAATAGTGTCTCCCTTCTTGTCTTCTGATAAAGGGGAGAGCGCATAGCCAGGGGCGGATTGTGGGCAGATACTGGCCCGGGGCATTTTTAAAAAAACTGGCCCCTTAGTTGGTATATCATGATACATGCATATAACAACCAAGGCTGTCAAGTGGCTGCTTCACCTGGGGCACCTTTGAAATGCAGAGCAGCAGTCTCTTTCACATTGTGACACTGCTGTCACTGCCTGTGACACTTCCGTGGGGCTGGAGTCTACACTGTAATTTTGAGGAGCGGCCCTTCCCTGTCAAGAAGCAACCGGCCCACCGGGGCATGCCCGAATGCCCGATAGTACAATCCGCCCCTGCGCATAGCTACTTCTCCCAGAGGCAGACACAGAAGCTTTATCAGATGATCTCTCCTTTCCAGAGAAAAACTTTGGTAGAAGAACAAACTACATAGATAAATCTTTGACTTCCTTCATTACAGGGACCCCAGCTGTTATATAAATGCTGCGGAGTCTGCGTTCATCAAGTGATGAACATCTACCAATGTCTATCTCTACCCTGTCTTTGCGTATGCTTCATTTACTTTTCACAGCAAAGGGAATCAACAAATGCCACAATGAGCGTCCCTGTATGCAGACAAGATTACCTCTCCACAAAGATGATACAGCTGCCTTGTGCCCTCCTACTTCCTGTAGTAGCACAGAGTCAGTCCACTAGCAAGCATGTATGGATCTCCATTATTCATTGCCTCCTTTTTTCATAGTTTCAGACTTGGAGGATATGTTGCAATGCACTCATTTTTAAAAAAATGTTTCTCCTGTATCACAGGTATATGTTAAAAAAACTGAATGAGTGTAAATACCTTCATTCTAACCTGGACACATCTCCACAGTCTTTCATTATGTAACTAGGCTAGTTCCAGATCCTTGTATCCAGCCTTGTGACCTTGCTTCTTGGACCACTATAAATACAATAACAATGTACAGGGGGCACTAATAATCAGTGTTGTACAGGAAAACATTATGGCTCAATTGTATTGCTTAGATTAAATAAAATAAAACTTATGTGACCTTATAATAAAGATGGTTAAATGATGTAATGGGTATATTAAATGATGATGCTATGAGATGAAATAGCTGTGCTATCAAAAAGATAACTCTCCAGTCAGTAAAAGGAGGTATCCATAAAGATATAAGTACAACACCCTTGTACGTTGTCAGCCAAGTGAGGGCGGTCCTGTTACCATTGGACGTTGTCAACCAAGTGATGGAGGTCTTAACCTTGGACACTGTCAACCGAGTAATGGTGGTTCTGTTAACCTTGGCTCTTGTCAACAGAGTAATTGAGGCCCTGTTAACCTTGGATGTTGTCGACCAAGGGATGGAGGTCCTGTTACCCTTGATGCTGTCTACCAAGTGATGGCGGTCTTGGTATCCTTGGAGTTGTCGACCGAGTGAGGGCGTTCCTGTTAAACTTGGATATTGTTGACTGAGTGATGGAGGTCCTTCTCTTACCCTTGGACATTGTGAACTGAGTGATGGAGGTCCTGTTATCTTTCGACATTGACAACTGAGTGATGTCTGACTTGTTACCCTTGGACGTGGTCAACTGAATAGGGGAGATCATGTTACCCTTGGACGCTGTTTACCGAGTGAAGGCAATCTTGTTACACTCACAAGCTTAATGCCCTTACTATAACTTTCTGATGAGCCTTATCAGCTCAGTCAGTATCTGGAATGTCTGGAGACTTCATTATTTATTTAAGTATAACTGGGAGGATAGCCATGTGAATGAGACTCTTTCAAATTCTCTTCAAGCTTTATGCCTGCAAGAAGCGTTCACAAAGAGCTCGGTTTGTGAGTTTTACAGTGTTACACTCTGGGCCGTACAAAAGAAAACTGGAGGAGTTCCCACTGAATTAAAGGGATAGTAATACTTCGTTTTATCTTTATTTTATTTTGTAGGCATTAAAAAAAACATGAAGAACGATATAAGTCTTATCTCTCAAACCTTTATGGTTTAAGAGATATTCACAAACAAATATCCCCCTCCCGTTCAACCAGATCAAAAGGGAGGTGCCCAGGTAGACTGCAGAGAGGGACAATCTTCAATTAAGATAAGGGAAAAACCTGAAAAACTTGTCAAGGGGGGCAGGGCTTTCATTGTTCTCATAAGAAGAAGATTGTCCCCTTCTGTTATCTGTCTGGTCTATGGACTGGATTCCACATCTGAGAAGAGATGGCTTACACTAGGTAAAAGGGGGGGAGGGGAAGCTTTGCTTGTGACTATCTCATAAACCATAAAGGTTTGAGAGATAAGACTTATATCATTCTTCATGTTTTTTTAATGCCTACAAAATAAAATAAAGTTAAAACGAAGTATTACTATCCCTTTAAATGCTTGAGTGTCAGAGAGGTCTCCAATGATCTGCGAAGCAATGCGTTGTAGACCTCGCTAGGATAGTTCTTCCCTATAATGAAAATGGTTTGCCCCAGAACTCCTCCTGATGTCAGCGCAAGGGGAGGGAAGGGGGAACTTTGACAGCTTATATCTCTCAAACCATAAAGGTTTGAGAGATTGGACAGGACGCAATTAATTCATTTTTTTTACTAGGTACATTATTAAATGTAATTATATTAATGTATTACTATCCTTTTAATAAAAAAAAAAAATATATAGTATAATCTCATATATCAATAATACTATAACAATATCTGCTTAAAAAGCCATGCAAGATCTACGTTTCGCATTGTACACTGCTTCTTCAGAATCTGATGGCTGCGCATATGCAGAATATCAAAAACAAAACAGCACCTACAAACAGCATTATTTAAAGGGATAGTAATGGCTAAAATAAACTAGATCACTGAGTCTTCATAACACGTAATGCTATGTGTAATAACTTACATTGCTATAGTTTTAAAGATGCGCCATGTAAAAGGATCCCCCTCCCACCCCTTCTGGCTGCCTCTACTTGGAGCTGCAATCCAGTCGTGGGACTGGACAGACGCGGTGAGGGACAAACGTAACCCCTTAATGACCGCCAAATTTTTTTTGCATTTTTTAATCGGCTTCTGGGACGTACATGTATGTCCTCTGTCCACCTGGGACATCCGCTGGGGACGTTCATGCACATCCTCGGGCAGTAAGGGGTTAATCTAGTAAGTATAAGGAAAACCCTGCCCCCCTCAACAGAGGAGCTTAGGATTTTCCTTAGTGGACTGCAGTTTGTCCGTCGCCGCTCTCCATCCAGACCACACAAGGATGAGCATGACACGTCCAGAAGGGAATATCTTTAAAACTATTGCAATGTCAGTTATTACACATAGCGCAACGTGTTACGCCAAACATAATGAAGACTCTGCGATCTTGTTTATTTTAGCTATCCCTTTAAATACCACTCCCTATTCACCCATTGGTTGATGAGATGATATGCACTAAAACGTGAAAAATGGACCCTACAATGAGCAATAATAAAATATTATATCAAGCAGAATAAAGGAATAAAGCAGAATTTTCACCCGCTATACAGTCGCCCTGCAATAATTAAGCTGGTAGCGACTAGCATTAAATATGTTACCTCTGAAATGCAGGCCATTATAAAGAAATCCTTTATTGTAGGAGACGGAAGCCAGGCATCAGTGCAGACATCTTGTCTGTGTGCCTGCACTGTCAGTCCCAGTCTCCATTGAGAAGCATTGCAGTGTGCCACATGGTACCCGAAAAGGGACTGACGTTGCAGGCGCGCAGACTGCACTAACATGGCCGTCAGTCTCCTACAATGAAGGATTTCTTTAGAATGGGCTAGTTTTCAGAGGTAATATATATATTATAATGCTAGTCGCTACCTGCTTAATTATTGCAGGACGACTGTATAGAAGGTGAAAGTTCTGTTTTAATAATTGTATTACTGTTGGAGAACAATATAATATAAATCCCATAGTGTCAAGCAAAATTTCCAAATGTCCTTAAAACAAGAAGTATAAAAATCTTGATCTATAACCGGAAGTGTACTAATTGTATTCCACAGAACCAGTATGAACCAGAACTATTATCCTCAATTTGACAATATTGATCTTGCATGGTGTGAAACACATATCTCAAAAGGTTATACTGTTTGAAAGCAAAATAGCCCCCTAAAAGCAAACACTTCCTGAAAGCAGATATTCAGCTACATGAAATGAGGGGTCACATGCCTTTCTACCCCATTCCTGATATGCATAAATGTTTCCAGAAAATGTTGTTGAAGGACAAAATAGTCATTTTTTAACATTTAAACCGCTTCTAAGGTTCTGAAATCTTTGAAAACTATGGAGTTTCCTACTGTGCACATTAGCTACTGCCCTTCTAGGAAAACGATTACATTTCTGGTTACGTCTCTCAACCAGAATAACAAAAACAAACATATTGTCTATAAAATTTCCTAAAATATACATCTGAAACTCAATATTTTTTCAGTGACTTTAAAGAAAAAAATAGACACCAAACTGCTAAGGCACCCTGATTGAAAACCACTGCTCTGTCTCATTCTCTCTTGCACGTTCTTGTCTGTCTCTCTCTCACGCTCTTGCTTTTTCTTTCTCCGACACCATCAGTCTCACTGTCTCTCACAATCAGCCTCTCTTTCTCCATCTCTCTGATTTTTCTCTTACACACTCTCTCTTGCTTTCTCTGTCAGTTTTGAGGTGAATGCAGTTGAAATCCAACAACATCTGAAGCGTTACATGTTCCCAACATGTTCATTATAGCAGCACGTTATACTGACAGTGTGGGAAATCTGACAAGTTAAATGTCTGTTCCATTATAATGATACAGTTCTTTCAAATGTTCTCAGAACTTGTATTTTCCCAAAGCTCCAGGGCTGCCTATAAGAGTTAGACTGAAAATTCTAGAATGCATTACTCCACAGTACTGACACCCCCTCTGTGTGTTCGGTACTGACGCAGGAACCGTTTTATGTATGGATATGAACTGACAACAGTACTGACAACAGTATATTTACTCTATAATGCCTGCCAGTTAGTAACACAAATGTGAACTTTCATTGTGCTACAATTGTTTCGCAAAATAAATCTGATTGTTCCATTAATTAGGACAGTAATTCTCAACCAGGGTGCCACGGAGCTCAAATAAGGATGCTCCATGTTTTCTATGAAGACTGACAAAAAATGTAAATATTGTCTTTTAAATGTAGAAATATTGAAATTTATTATGAACAATATGTTTAATTTTATTACTATGATTTTGAGATCTAAACATATCGGTATATTTATGAATTGTGCCCTTTATTATGCCCTAGAAAAATTACAGGAAACATGTTAAGGGTTCCCCCGAAAGTTACAGATTGTGTTAGGGGTGCCTTGAGGAAAAAAAAAAAAAGGTTGAGAATCGCTGAATTTGGACTAAAATGGATCAATTCTGCAGCAAACAAACTGCACCATGAGGGATAAGTATGCCAGTTGATTTCAGTGGGGCTTTTAACCACTTGAATGCTAATGAGGCTGATGTACTAAGAAAACTGCACTTGTTTACTTGCAGTTATGAGGAGGAACTGGAAATTCTGTCTTACCTGTGTCACGGAGTGACTAAAGAAATAAAGACCCTTGACGAGCACCGATAAAATTAAATAAAATTTATTTAAACACAGTAGTAGCAGCAATGATAATACATTATCACGAGACCAGGGAAGAACAGTGCACACACTTTCTTCACCCTTCACTAGGCAAGTGTGATATGACCCACGTCTGTACCCTAACGCTAGGGTAAACCCAGAACACTGGAGCAACACAGTAGTGATTCTAACTCCACCATCTTCTCGAGGCCAGGTAGGAGTCTGACCGACAAGCACTGCTACAGGGGTAGCGAGAGCGGTGATAACGGTAGGCCCAGGCAACAAGGAACTCAATAGCCGGGGCTGGGTAGCTGAGGCTGGTAGTAACAAGCCGGAGGGCAACAGAGGGAGAGTAGTCAGAGGAAGCCAGGAGTCAGATCCGGATCGGGTAGTCAGACGAAGCCAGGAGTCAGGGCCGGATCGGGTAGTCAGACAAAGCCAGGAGTCAGAGCCGGATCGGGTAGTCAGACGAAGCCAGGAGTCAGAGCCGGATCGGGTAGTCAGAAGAAGCCAGGAGTAATACACAGGAACAGCAATGTACCAACACAGCACTAGGCTCAGGTACACCACGAAAGGGCACTGGTAATTGGAAATGCTGAGGCCTTTAAAGGGGAACTACCACCCCGCAATAACTTAAGCTTCACTGATTGCTCATCTGGCGACTAGCTGCTTAGTAGCGCTAGTCGCCAGAAATATTACCCGGTTACGCACGGTGCAAAAGGGACTGACAGCGCAGGCGCAGGGACGTCCATGCTTCCTGCTCCTGTCACCATCGGTAAAACGCAGATATCTGCTGAACCGGGTAATATTTCTGCCGACTAGCGCTACTAAGCAGCTAGTCGCCAGATGAGCAATCAGTGAAGCTTAAGTTATTGCGGGGTGGTAGTTCCCCTTTAAGGCCTAGTAGGTGGGAGGAGAGATGACATCACTAACCAGTGACCTATAAGAACAGCGACCTGCCAGGAAGGAACAAGGTCGCTGTTACAGTGCCGTGATAACCTATTACCCATGAATTATTTTTCTCTGCATATACAATGGCCCTTCTCCTTGTACCCAATACAAGAAATAGTCCACAATGAGAAGTTAAGAGAGACTCCCTTCCTCACACAGCCAGTGATTGATTACAGAAGACTTCCACAAGAATCTGATGAAAAAAAATCTTATTTTGTGGAGGGAGTCGTACTGCCATTGGATATGCAGGGAAATGAATTCAGAATTCAGTTTCCCCTCCATCCATGGCAACACAGTTGAGATTTACACAGAAGAGGGTTGGGACAGGCAAGAGGTAGCGTCTAACAGGTTCTCTCTTCGAAAGCTGCTTCCTCAGAATCTGCAGTTTGCAGTCTGCAATGTCTACAGAAAGGATGAAGATTGTACCAAGTAGTCAAACTGAAACATTGATACGAAAAAAAACTATGTGGAATTTAGCTAGGTAGGTAGACTCTAGGGGAATAGTACAATATCCTCAAATAAAATACAAAATAATAATAAATAAGTAAATAATAAAGAATTAACCAAAATTAATGACAACAAAAAGACACCAGAAGGATAGTAGAGAAATATCACCCTAATCAGAAGCTACACTCCCTAGACCAGTGTGTTTGATCTTATAGTAATACAATAAACCAATACTAGAATATGGGAGAATGCTATATATCAATACAAATACAATATAAACCCCCTTCCCTTCACAATGAGCATATGGCAAAAATAGGTAAAGTACAATTTATTGATGAAAGGCCTTATATAAAATACAGGTATACAACACAAATATCTCTAGTATATCTAATAGTGGTACCACTATGTATAAAAAACTCTCAAGACATACTAAATGTCCCCTCAGAGGATAATAAAAATATAAATCACTTTCTTCAATCCTGAAGTATCGCCCACAGTGGGACTATCGTGGCATAAACGTCCAAATACCCTCTCCCGACTAATGCACAAATAGATAGGAGGTTGGACGGTGTGCTCACCCGATTGATCCGCTCACTGTTTTCAGAAATCCTGGGTAACAAAAGGTATATCTCACCCAGCTGCCTAAGACATACGGATGCCCCTCCGATGTAAACGATGCTAACTCCATGAGTCAGATATGCCCCTCCGGTGTAGGCCTCCGTGATCTCAATAGCCTCACCGGGTTTATATCCAGGGCACAGTCACCACTCCAATGCTCAGCGTTGGTACAGGCTCTCGTATCCCAGCTGAAATGCCGACACTCGTGTGAGCTGATGGATCAAAACCCCTCACCAGTCAAGTCTCAATCTCTCCTCAGCCAGGCCTCGTTTCTCTCTCAGGTGGAAAGCACAAGCTGATAATCAGTGCAACACAGTTGCAAGGCAACAGTATAGTGGGCAGAGGGAAACTTAGATCAGTTCCAATATAGCTTCACAAATCGCCACCACTCGAATGGGTTTAAGAATAGTAATAGTGGTCCCACTACTCTCCAACGCGTTTCATTGAAACTGAAACATTGTGCTGGGGAGACATCTGCTTTTTTCTGCCCATGAAGTTGCCATTGCTTTTATGGAATGTGCCTTGATGGCTGTAGGTGGCTCCTGACCCACTGCTTTATATGCTTCTCAGATGTCTTCCTTGATCCATCAACTTCTTTTGGAAGCTTTACATGTTTTACAAGGTCTAGAGAAGGAAATCAGGATGTTAGTAGACATTTATTCCTGAGTCCTCAGCATATATAGCTAGGTGGTTCGTCTGACAGCTATGTATGCAGTCTCTTCTCTTCTGCATGCTTCCGATCAACACAGTAGGCCAGAAGGACAATTTCTTGGATGTGGAAGACTAACGTTACCTTAGGTGTATACTCAGGAAGAAGCTTTCAGATTACGATGTCTTTTGGAATGGTCAGAAATAGATTCTTATATGGCAGGTACCAAAGCTCTCCAACCCTCCTGGCCTAATAGGAAAGTGAATTTCAGGGTTATCATCTTAATGGAGACTTCAGAGATTGGTTCAGTGGAAGTCTTTTCAGAGCATTGAGGTCCAAATTGAGATCCTAGGAATAGGATGACTGAATATCCTGAGGATTAATCCTAGAGGCTGCTCTACTAAATCATTTAAGTAAAGGCTAACTTGCCAGCTAAATGTTCTTCTAAGCTCCTAAAGTTGCAACATTTAATTTCAGGATATCTTGTTTCATTCCTTTGGAAATGACTGCTTGAAAGCAGTCTAGTCACTTGGTTGAAGCTTCTGGAATGGCATCATTCTGAGAATGTCTTCCAGATATAGAGGTACCTCTCAGAATTTATGATCTTTCGTCTGCATAACATGGTCTTTCTTACTGGGTCTCAACGTTCTTCTGATCTTAACATTCTCCATTCTTCATCCAATGTGTCAAGTCCAGGCACTCTGAATCATCTTTTGCTGCTGGTTCCTGGGTCAACAGGTGGTTGAGTTTGCCAATTTTTACCGTAAATTTATAAGAAATTTCTCGACCATTGTAAAACCCATCACTGACATGGCGCGGAAAGGAGCCAAAGTGTTGGAAAGGTCTTCTGATGCACTATCTGCCTTTAACAACCTCAATGCTGGTACATCCCAATCCCGCTCTGCCCTTTACCCTGGAGGTTGACGCGTCAGAGATTGGAGTAGGCACCCTCCATTCTCAACAGTCTGCTCCTGGAGAGGCTTCACGCCCTTGTGGCTACTTCTTGAAAAATCTATTTAAGGCAGAAAGGGTGTATCAGATTGGTGACAGGGAGATGCTGGCCATAATTTTGGCATTGAAGGAATGGCTTCATCTGTTGGAGGGTACCAGTTCCCCCATTTTGATTCTTACAGACCACAAAAATCTGACATACTTGTCTGAAGCCAAGCGGCTGTCCTCCCGTCAGGCCAGATGGGCACTATTCCTATCCAGGATTCATTTCGTGGTTTCCTGTCTTCCGGGCTCGAAAAATGTGCAGGCTGACGCCCTGTCACACCAATTTTGTAGTAGGTCCAAAGAGGAGGTTCCTCCCGCTCCAATTATTCCTGCTGATAGCATTCTGGCCACGATATGCACCTGCATTACCTCTCCTCTGGAAGAGGAAATACTAGCTGCCCAAGCATCTGCCCCGGCAGAGACTCCTAGTGGGAGATGTTTTGTACCGGCTCAGTTCCACATAAAAATTCTGGAGACATACCATGCTTCCAAAATTGCTGGCCATATTGGGTGCGACCAGGTAATCTGGTCCTTGTCTAGACTGTTTTGCTGGCCGAGCCCTGATTGTGCTGCCTTTACCGCAGCCTGCACCACGTGTGCCCAAAATAAGGCTCCTCGACATATGCTGGTGGGCCTGCTCCAGCCTATGGCCAACGGGGAACTCCCCTGGTCACACTTATCAATTGATTTCATGGTCGACCTTCCTAGGTCCATGGGCTTTACTGCTATACTAATGATTGTAGACAAATTTTCAAAAATGGCCCACTTTGTGCCACTCAAGGGCTTACCATCTGCGCAGGAATTGGCGGTGGTATTCGCCAGGGAGGTGTTCCAGCTCCATGGTATTCTGAAGGTGATAATGTCTGATAGAGGAAGCCAGTTTGTGCCCCTCTTCTGGAGGTGTTTCTGTGTGCAAATGGAAATTCAATTGGCATTCTCCTCCTCGTACCACCCGTAATCCAATGGTGTGGCAGAAAGGTCGAACCAAGCCTTGGAGCAATTTCTCCACTGCTATGTCTCTGACTACCACAACAATTGGGCTAACCTGTTGCCCTTGGCGGAGTTTGCCAGAAATTGTGCTATGAACTCTTCCACTCACGGTTCCCTGTTCTTGATCATCTATGGGTTCCAACCCTCAGTTCTTCTGGAAACCTGAGCACAAGCTATTCCTGCTCTGGAAGAGCATTTGCAGGCACTCTGTTCCTCATGGGTTTGGGTACAGCATACCCTACGTGGTTCAGTGCAACGTCAAAAAAGGCAGGCAGACCGTAGACGCTTGCTGGCACCTACCTTCCAGGTGGGAGATAGAGTGTGGTTGTTGTCCCGTACCTTGCACCTCCAGGTCCCATGCAATAAACTGGCTCCTCGATTTGTTTGTCCCTTCAAGGTGTTGCGCAAGATCAGCCCGGTGGCTTATGCTTTGGAACTGCCTGACAATATGCGTATATATAATGTCTTTCATCTCTCCTTGTTAAAGTCCTTGGTCTGTAACCTGTATACTTCCGCTCCTGTCCATCCTGCTCCCGTGATAGTTGCAGATCACAAGGAATATGAGGTTCAAAACGTTCTGGAAACATTCTGGACTCCTGTGTAGTACGAGGGCGCCTACAATATTTTATCCAATGGAAAGGATATAGTCCGGAGGAGCGCTCCTGGACTCCTGCTACTGATGTTCACGCTCCTCGTCTGGTGCGCAGATTCCATGCACGCTTCCCTGACAGACCTGGTCCGGTCCCTCGGAGGAGGGGTCTTTGAAGGGAAGGTACTGTCACAGTACCTTGTAGCGCTACCACTTCTGGCAATGCTTACTATGATGCTCCAGCATCATTTCCACGAGCGGTTGGGTGCATCAATGCTAGATGCGTCATCTGCAGGTGCGAGGCTTCAGCATGCTGCAGGCCTCTGTTTTATGTGTTTGAGGCCTGTAGTCTCCTCCTACCTACTTCCTCCCTCTTAGCTGCTCCTCCTACCTACTTCCTGAGGAGGGGTTTAAAGGGCAGACTGAGTCCTTACTCAGTTACCTTTATGTTTATGTTCTGTGTAGTTCAATATTTGTATTCCTGATTCGTGTGTATGATCTGGCTTGTCTGTCCATCCATTCTGGTGTTGACCTGTGGCTTTGTCTGACTATTCTCCTTGTTGGTTCCGATTTGGCTCAGATATCCTTTCTGGTGCAAACCTGTGGCTCTGGCTGACTACCCCCTCCATGTATGACCTAGGCTTGTCTGACTGCCCACTCTGGTGTTGACCTGGGGCTCTGTCCACTGTGCATACCATAGCTTCAGTGAATATCCTACCTGGTGCAAACCTGTGGCTTTGGCTGACTACCCGCTCCGTGTATGACCTAGGCTTGTCTGACTACCCACTCTGGTGTTGACCTGGGGCTCTGTCCACTGTGCATCCAGCATTCCATCGCTTCAGTAGATATCCTATCTGGTGCAAATCTGTGGCTCTGGCTGACTACCCACTCCGTGTATGACTTTGGCTCGTCTGACTATCCTATCTGGTGCTTACTAGAAGGCTCTGTTTGTTCGTTCCTTTGTTAGTTCCATTTTCAGACATCATTCCTAGTATAGACCTGGGGCTCTAGCAGACTCAGCTACTGACTGCAGGCTGAGTCAGTATCACTGTTGGGCGTTACTGTACAGCGAGACTCCAGCAGGCTGAGGCCTAGTCTCGTACAGTGTTGTGGTGATATTGGGAGACTGCTATTCCTGATACAGTACTCGCCTTTTCACTCACTCACTGTGTGTATATTTATATGTTGCATTACTGTCATTATTCTCATAATAAAGGTTCTGTTAACTATACCGTCTGACTCCTGGTTTTGCTTGCCACCCGTAACAGTAGGTTTCCTAGAGTAGCCTCCAAACAGTAGGCCTCTGCTGGCATGCTCTCTGGGATCCTTGATATTCATGAACACTGTGAATGCTGAAATAGGATGCTCCACGTCTTCAACCAGGAAAAGGTAAGGATTTTCTGCTATCTTGTCATCTTCTTCTTTTTCCTGAGGATTCTTCTTCTGAATCTGGTGATGAGGACTTATCCAGAAGTGTTCTTTTTCATGACGATAACATAGCATCTGGAGCAGATCTGAATTATTTGTGTGTCTACTGTATCACCACCTGAACCAGCACATAACTTGTGCATGGATGTCCTGGGTCTTCTGCACAAGAGGATGTCACAGACTTGACATAGACAGGGTGCTTAGAGCTTGGCCAAGGATAACTCTGAAAAAGGCAAAACATAGTTTCTAGAACAAGACTGTTTCTTCTCTGGAGATGCCAGGAGACAATTTTTCAGAGGCAAACATCCTGTAAAAGACAGCATTCAGTGAAAAAACTCTTAAAGATAAGTGGTGGGGGAGAGAAAGAGAGGGAAAATCCCAGTGAGGAGTTCTACATGGGCAGACAGACAAACTGCCAGCTCATCGCAGCTCAACACAGAACAGCACAACATAGCACAGCTCCAGTCACTGCAGCAAACATGGGGAACAGCCATAAAGCAGAATTTGAATTTGTCACACAGCAATGATGTCAACAGTGATGTCTGCACCGTTCTGGCCAAACTATGCCCCAGCATGGCAGACTAGGCCACAATAATCTTCTTATCATGAGATCAGAGTCTCCGGTGGGAAGGAAGTGGAGTCCTCAAAGTTTCTCTGCCACGATGTCCCTCAGAGGAGTGAGACATGGAACCTCTTCCAACTCTCATCAGGAAGGGAAACACAAGCCCCCGAGGACCAGATGGAACTGCGCATCCAGGAGGACACGCCTTGGTGCCCAGAAGAGGCCCACGTTATTCTAAAATGGAGCTCTTCCCAGGGAGACTGCCAGATCTGGCTCTCATCACAGGGGAGACATTGTTCCCCTAGGTGTCAGGAATGTATTTTTAATGCTGGAGGATCAGATCAAATAACCAGGGTCCACCCACTGAGATTAGAGGAAAGGAGGTTTAGACTTCAGCAGAGAAAGGGATTTTTTACAGTAAGGTCTGTTAATTATGAAATTCCTTGGCCAAGGATGTGGTTATGGCAGATACAATGGATACATTTAAGAGAAGATTAGATATATTTTATCAAGAGGGAACATACAGGGTTATACTGTGTATTAGTAGGCAAAACAGGAAGGTCTGATAAAGACTAACTTATTTGGTAGCAGGAAATCTATATAATTCTCATTTGTCTGGTTTATGAGGCAAAGGTTCAACTTGATGGACCTGTGTCTTTTTTCAACCTAATTTACTATGTTACTATGTAAGAAAACACTGTCTGTTCACTGGGGACTATTTCCTGTCCTGGCAGTGGAGAACAGGGTCATCCTAACTGTGCTTGCAGGGAAATAAAAATTAATTGATTTTAAATGTCATTTTTTAACCCATTGAATGCTAGCTATGCATTAGAGACATCTGTAGCATTCCACTGGTCAAAAGTACCACTTAACTCTTGCAGTGCCTGAGGGATATGCAATGCATTGCAAGGCAATGTGTTGTATACCCCTCTGGTATTCTTAGGGTTAAATCGAGGACATTGTTTTTTTTTCCCTGTGGTCCAGTCAATTTCTACATTTTAACTTTGTGACTGTTTTCGAGAGCATCTCATGATACGATGACCTCCATGACTCTTTAGATCAGGCCGCATGTAAAACTCTTGTGATTGTTCCTGTCTGGTTCGGAGGTCGTGGTGTTTCCACTTTGCACAGAAGACCTCTCTGTCAGTGTCAGACCTCCCTGATGAAGCATTGCAGGAAGTTCACTAGCGAACGATTATTGTGTCTCAGCTCCTTCAATTGTTCCCTTTCTGGGGCAGAGGCTGCACACTCTGAGCTCATTTCAGATTACCCGGAAGGAAGGACACATTTATCACTGTTTCGCTTTTTCAAAGGTTCAGATATACTCAGAGCTGCTGGGAAACCACCTCCTAAATTTTGGTAACGTTACAATCATTGCCAGAGTTTAACTGAGTACGCTGATGTCTTATGTATTTCATTCTTCCCCATTAGTCATATTTCACATTAGGTAGAGTAGGCAGACTCCTAAAGATAAACAAGAACAGCACAGTGCAAAACATCATCTGTCATATGGTATGTATATGTAGCAAACTCCCTCCCCCCGGAAAGGCCTCTCCAGCCTCTTAGATTTTTGAATCCTGAGGAAGTCCTTCTTATGAAACGCGTTGGGCCATAATATTATAAAAGATACGCTAATAGTGTTATAATTGTATTATATTTTATTGGCAATTGATGCCTTATTAAAACCTGTATATTGATTCTAAAAGTAGATTATTTTTCTGTTTATTTATAAAACTACCACTTTCCATAAGATAAGGCCCTCTTACCCTACATAATACCTTATTTTTTTACTGGCTTCTTACCAATACTATTTGGCAGTGGAAATATATATTTGAACCACAGATCTATGGAGGAAAGCAGCAGGAGGTGAGTAGTATCAGAAGGTGAGGTGAGTGAATTGTCCACTCCTGAGTGACAGGAGACAGAGGGTGGTAGTCAGTGGAGAATATTCGGACTAAAGGAGTGTTACTAGTGGGGTACCTCAGGGATCTCTACTGGGGCCCATTCTTTTTAATATTTTTATTAGTGATATTGCAAAAGGTCTTCAAGGTAAGGTATGCCTTTTTGCAGATGATTCAAAGATCTGCAATAGGGTAGACATTCCAGGGGGAATAAGCCAAATGACAATGATTTAGGTAAATTAGAAGAATGGACAAGAGTGTGGCAGATGCAGTTTAACGTTGATAAATGTAAAATAATGCACTTGGGCCATAAAAATCCAAAGGAAAAATATACTGTTAAGGGTACTGTACTGTCAGAGACAACAGAGGAAAGGGATTTGGGAGTAATTATCTCTAATGACTTAAAGGTAGGCAGGCAATGTAATAAAGCTGTGGGGAATGCAAGCAGGGTGCTGGGTTGTATAGCTAGGGGCATTAGTAGCAGAAAAAGGGAAGTGGTCATGTCGCTCTACAGATTTCTGGAAAGACCTCACCTAGAGTATTGTGTATAGTACTGGAGACCTAGAGTATTGTGTACAGTACTGGAGACCCCATCTCCAGAAGGATATAGATACTCTAGAGAGAATTCACAGAAAGGCTACTAAAATGGTGACTGGTTTACAGGAAAAGAAATATCAGGATAGACTAAAGGATCTGAACATGTATAGCTTGGAGGAGAGAAGAGAGAGGGGATATGATAGACACATTCATATACATGAAGGGATTCAACAAAGTGCAAGAGGGAAGTACATTTCAAAGGAGTAAAAATGTTAGGACAAGAGGCCATAGTGGCACAGGTTTACATGTAATGTAAGAAAGTTTTACTTCACTGAGAGGGTAATAGATAAGTGGAATAGCCTACCAGCAGAGATGGTAGAGGTTAATACAGAGAGGGGATGTAAGCATGCATTGGATAGGCATAAAGCTGTCCGTAAGATAAGAAAAGACCAAGGACCAAAAAAGATTTGAGGTTTTTACAGCAGGAAAATGGGCGACTAGATGGGATGAATGGTTCTTATCTGCCGTCAAATTCTATGTTTCTATGTCCTCAGGTGACCCAGACTGGAGGTCTGATCTGGTGAATGCAAAAATCCAAGAGGCGGGAGAGGCCTCTCCCATAAGTGAGTTCCATGCACATGTGCTCTGGGGATGCTGAAAAGAGGCAGCTGGAATGCCTCCGTGTGCTGCATACATAATACTTTTCCCTTTGTGTTCAGCACACGGAGGCGCTCCAGTTGCCTCTCTTCAGCATCCCCAGAACATTTTTACAGTTTGCCAACACCCAGCGACGTTTGGGACTCCTGCTATTTGGTTACCCGTTCAAGGAAGCTCGGTTGTACATTCACGGCCCAAGATCCTCTCTATCATTGGCCGCAAGATGGCGGACATGGGGGGGGGGTTGCCACATCACGGGTGGGGAGGACTGACAGAGAGGGGACTCTATTGACTAACGATGGATAACGGGCAAACTCAAAGAAATGTAGGTAGCTGACATGTTACTCATTGTCAGGTGTTGTTACGGTTTTATTGAACAGGTTTAGCAATATTAACCCTCATGAGTCCAGCAGTATAGGTTACACAGTATAATGCTGACACAGGACAGGTTATAGCAAAATACAATGAGTACCCACACAGGTCCAGTATATGTATTATCAGTCCATACAGTATACTGACGGAGGTCAGGTAGAGAACGTGTGAACTTGGACCGAGACAGCCAGGAACGGGTTACTATTAGGCCACACAGCGAGCCGTCCCTAATAGTACGAGGCCCTAGGGACTCCCACGCTGCACAGGGAGTGATAAATTGTAAGGAACGCCCAGTAGAAATGGAGGACCTGGATATAGAACTGTCTCTACAATAACGGAGGACTGAGACAGTATGTTCAGAGGAATGCCCAACGGAGACTGCACAGTGATTGACCAGAGACTAATGGCACCTTCCCCGAAGGGGTTAACGAATGCCACAACCAACCGAGACTGCCAGATGGAAATGCAACAAGAGGCGCTATGTAACACGAGCCTCAGCAGTGGGCAGAACGGAGGGTCAAGCATACCGTGGTGCACAGGAGTGTCAAATATGGAAATGTCGCCCGCGAGACACAGACTAGACACAAGAGGCTCTGAAGCCAACAGGATAGTCCAGAGACTAATGCACACAGCGGAACCCCAGACCGTAACCGGAAAGGGATAGCAAGTCACTCCTGGATCTGGAGCAGTAGCCCAACCGGGCCGGTATGTAGAGCAGGAATGAGCCAGTAGTCGGTACACCAAACAGGAACGTCAGCCAGGCCGGGTCGGTACACAAGCAGAGACGTCAGCCAATCTGGGTCGAGACACAGAGCAGGAACGTGAGCCAATCCTAGTCGGTACACAAAACTGGAACGTTAGCCAGGCCGGGTCGGTACACAAGCAGGAACAGATACAGCAGTGTAGTCAGGCAATCCGGGTCGGTACACAGGCAGGAACAGATCAGCAGAGTGGTCAGGCAATCCGGGTCGGTAGACAGGCAGGAACAGATCAGCAGTGTAGTCAGGCGATCCGGGTCGGTACACAGAGTTTCACATGGAGAACGGGAACAAGCGCTGGCAACGGAAACACCACGAAAGGTCAATAGCGAAGTGACAGGACCCAGTATTTAATGACAAATACTGGGTGGGACCAGGTACAGCAACCAATGAGAATAGTAGTGTGACTGACAGAATGTCGCCAGGAAGCACGGGAACCATGATAGGTGCATCTGATGTACTGAAGATTGGGGTAAAATCTAAGATTATCCTAGGCAAAAAAAAAAAAAAAAATTGGAGGCATTCTGGGTAAACCGCTTTAGGCCTTAAGGGGTTAACTGCTATATAAGAAGCAGAGGAATATTGCAGTGTGATGCTGATGTACTAAGAAAACTATTGCAGTTCTGGAGCAACCCAAAACTGGTACCTCTCCATGGGCGGAGTCTGTAGTCTCTAAAGGAGACTAGGGCTGGTGTTGCCCATGCAGATTAAGTCCTTTGGGTCACATTCATGTACATACACCTGAAGCACACAAAGGACTTAAAGGGATAGTACTGTTTCATAATAAAAGCAGCTCTAATTAATCATCATAGTATTTGGACTTTGGAGAGTGTTATTTCAATTCTGTCAGAGTTGTAGTACAAGAGTAATTCAATGACAAAGTGTCCCCCTCCCACCCCTTTTACTGATGTAACACTGCTCAGCCAGATCAGAAGGGAGGTGCCCAGGTAGACTGCAGAGAGGGACAATCTTCAATTAAGATAAGGGAAAAACCTGAAAAACTTGTCAAGGGGGGCAGGGCTTTCATTGTTCTCATAGGAAGAAGATTGTCCCCTGCTGTTATCTGTCTGGTCTATGGACTGGATTCCACATCTGAGAAGAGATGGCTTACACTAGGTAAAAGGGGCGGGAGGGGAAACTTTGCTTGTGAATATCTCATAAACCATAAAGGTTTGAGAGATAAGACTTATATTGTTCTTCATGTTTTTTTAATGCCTACAAAATAAAATAAAGTTAAAACAAAGTATTACTATCCCTTTAATCTGCATGGGCAATGTCGCGCCCCTTTTGCTGGTTTTATATATATATTTTTTTCAGAGTAAACAATTGATTTTATTATTTGGTATATTTTATCTTGTTCTGTGCCTCATTGCTTCTTAGGGTATTTTGGTTGTCTCAGTGTATGGGGGCATTGGACATTATTCTGGTACTCATGCACAGTATACACTCATATTAGTTCATTATATACTGACTAGTTGAAGAGCCCGTGTACACGGATCACAGTGCCACCTGGTGGCCGGATCCTGTCGTCATTGGCCGCAGTGCAGTCATGCACAGTAGAGACTGCCGGTGCCGCAGCTGATAAGAAGCAGGGTGCCCCGAGTTCAGACCGTAGTCCTCTCTGAGCACCTTCCTGGGACCAAGCCATGAAAATGCGCAGAGAGGACTCCAGTTTGAATTCAGAGTGCCCCGATCCGTATCAGCCGCGGCGCTGGTAGTCTCTACTGCGCATGACGGCTTCTGACAAACAACCTTAGCTAATTATTATATAGGATTTAATTTATTTGTTTTTAGTACTCTTATTGAAGAAGTGTACTGCTCCTTTAAGACTCCTAAGGATGGCTAATGTGAGGGGAGGAACCTCTGACCACTGTTCTCAGTTGCAGGTTTGGCCATTACAATCCTAGTCTTCCTCCACCAGACTCTCACTTCAAGTCTATGAAAGGAAACTATCATCAAAGATACATTTAGCCCCAAATCCTTAATACGTTTGCAATAGACATGTATAGTACATACTTGTATTTTGAAGCATAAGTCCAACATAAGTAAAAAATATAACCTTTTTTGCAGGCAGGCACCGGCAGGGATCTTGCAGTCAGAGCCGGATTACAGGCAAGGCGCACAAGGCGCCTGCCTAGGGCCCGGTCCAATGAGGGGGCCCGGAGGCAGGGCCAGCGCCAGCACCTTAGGGCACCACAGCGGAGGGGCGCCGAAACAGAGGAGCTGTGGCCAGGTGATTTGTGTGCGTAAAACCACTATCAGTCATCCGCGTGCACCTTAAAGTGAGCATGTCTGGATGCTGTGGCCATCTTAGCAAACTGGCGAAGGTGGCAGTGTTTGCTATGGTAGAGGCTGTTTAACAAGGTTCTGCTGCCGGTGTGAAGTGTCAGATCGCTTTAACCCTTTGAGTGCCAGCGGGTATGCAACGCATTGCTTTGCAATGCCTTGCGTACTACTCTGGCACTCAAAGGGTTAATTGCAACTTTACAAGCTTAACGGGGAACTTAGATGCTGGCGGCCAGCGGGTACAAGAGGAAGCAGTTCTACTCACCAACGCTCACAACTACTTTGGGATTCCTTTGGATGAGGAGATCCCAGGTTGCGGGGAGCTCGACCGGGCGGAGGGCTGGGGCCCGGGTACTGGCAGTTCTCCAACAAGGTAGCTGCTCACAGGGTAGTGATACGAATTTTCCATCACTTTACTGGGGGATCATGACTGAGCAGTAGTCTGGCAGCAGCTGGAGATATCCATATTGCCTATCCCTTGTGTTCTGTGGTTGTGTGTATGCCCTGTAATGTAATTGTATATATGTGCTTATATGGCAGTTTGTATGCCATTATGTTTGTAATAATGTGTATGTACTGTCACTGTGTAGCAGTATGTTAGCACTTTATGTGAATGTGTGGAGTAGTATGTGTTTTCTGTATTGTCACTGTGTAGGTCCTTTATGTGAATGTGTGGAGTAATATGTATGTACTGTGACTATTTTGTTGTATGTGTGTATGTAAGTACCTTGTATGTATTGTATTTTTTTGTAGTGTCAGTGTGTGTGTGTGCTAATGTGTAAGTACTGTCAGTACATGGTAGCATGTTTGTAAGTAATATGAATGTGTATGTAGTAGTGTGTCTGTACAAATGTTTATGTACTCCGATTTTTTTTAATAATATATGTGTATTTATACTGCAGTTAGGTATGTATTTGCTCTGACTTTGTATTGTAGTATATATACAGCTGCAGGTTTGTAATGGGTGGCAAGTTGGAGCTGATGGGGGCAAGTTGGAGCTGATAGGGGGCAAAGTGGATCTGGTGGGGCAAGCTGGAGCTACCTACACTGTATTTAGTTTTAGTTTTGTGGGCACAGGCACTCAAAGGGTTATCCAGTCATTGGATAATCCTTTGAGTGATAGTGCCCACAAAACTGTAGTATAACCCTTTGAGCATACCTCCCAACATTTCAAATGGCCAAAGAGGGACACTTGTGTTTTAGGGGGTGTAGCTGGGGCGTGGCTAGTAGGCGGGGTAGTGCCGAGTATTTTTAGGTTATTTTGTGACCTATTGACACCTCTTTGTGTAAATGAATAAATGATTTAGAACAAGACCAATGTGTTTTAATCACACAGACTAATTTATATACACATATACTGAACTATATACAAACATATATGAGTTTTATTGCTGTGGAGCAATTTAATACACTAATCTACACATCACACAGCCTGATCTCCTAAAAAGAGGGACACCAGGGTGGGAAAGAGGGACAGAGGGATTTGGTTCAAAAAGAGGGACACTTGGGAGGTATGCCTTGAGTGCCTGTGCCCACAAAATTGTAGTGTAAACTAAACAATGTGTAGGTAGCCAAAGTTAGAGAGGTATGGGGGGGGGGGCCCAAACTGATACCTTGCCTAGGGCCCCGTGGAGTGTTAATCCGGCTCTGCTTGCAGTAGGTGCTCTCTGTGCCTGCGCAGTCAGTCCCTTCTGGTGTCTTAAAGGGATAGTAATACTTTATCATTACTATCCCCCATATTGTAGATATTTGTAAAATAATGTAATAGCCCCCAGGTTCATCTCTCAGACCTTTATGATATGAGAGATAACCGAAGGCAAAGTTCCCCCTCCCTCCCCCTTCCCCGAAGTCAGCGTTGTACTGACTGCAGGGGAAGTCTGTCGTACGACAGGCTTGTGGCTCTGTAGCAGAGCCGAGATCCCGTTAGTGACAAAGAATTATTTCACTGAAACGGTCTTCTACGTGTGCTTGGTTTGTCCTTGGTTTGTGATTGGTTTGTCCTTGGTTTGTGATTGGTTTGCAAGCACACGTAGAAGACCGTATCAGTGAAATAATTCTTTATCACTAACGTGATCGCGGCTCTGCTGCAGAGCCGCATGATGAAAGTCAGACCGGATATCCCTGCAGTCAGCACAATGCTGACCTCGGGGAAGGAGGAGGGAACTTTGCCTTCAGTTATTTCTCATACCATAAAGGTCTGAGAGATGAACCTGGGGGCTATTAATTTATTTGGTAAATATGTACAATACGAGGGATAGTAATAATAAAGTATTACTATCCCTTTAAGGCACAAAGGTGTTAAACTCACCAATCTTGGAGGTGAAGGGAACAGACAGCGCAGACTCAGAGATGCCGTCTCTGCAAGATGTCTGCGCTGCTGCCTCCCGAACCAGTTGTATTTCTCTCTAATGTCGAACTTATGCTGAAAAATACAAGTATTTATATGTATATCTCTAAGGTATGAAGGAGTTCGGGCTAAATGTAACTTTGATGATATTTCTGCTTTAACCCGTTAAAGCTATAGTAATACTTCGTTTTAACTTTATTTTATTTTGTAGGCATTAAAAAAATATGAAGAACGATATAAGTCTTATCTCTCAAACCTTTATGGTTTGGGAGATATTCACAAGCAAAGTTTCCCCTCCCGCCCCTTTTACCTAGTGTAAGCCATCTCTTCTCAGATGTGGAATGCAGTCCATAGACCAGACAGATAACAGCAGGGGACAATCTTCTTCCTATGAGAACAATGAAAGCCCTGCCCCCCTTGACAAGTTTTTCAGGTTTTTCCCTTATCTTAATTGAAGATTGTCCCTCTCTGCAGTCTACCTGGGCACCTTCCTTCTGATCTGTTACATCAGTAAAAGGGACGGGAGGGGGATACTTTATCATTCAATTACTCTTGAACTACAACTCTAACAGTATTGAAATAACACTCTCCAAAGTCCAAAATACTATGATGATTAATTAGAGTTGCTTTTATTATGAAACATTGCTATCCCTTTAAAAGGATAGTAATACTTTAAAGTTACTATCCCTTATATTGAAGCCCTTGTAAAACTGAATAAAATGCCACCAGCGGCATCTCTCAGACCTTCATGGTTTGTCAGATAGCCGCTTTTAAACTTCGCTCCCCCTGTCTCTCTGCTGACGTCAGCGTTTTTGCTGCAGAATGGAAATCCCTTCTTTGAATCAAGAGGAGGCTTTTCAGCAGAGCCAGATCTCGTTATAGAAGAAATGATCCTTCACTAAACGGTAACCAAGCACATGTAGAAGACTGTTTTAGTGAAGGATCTTGTCTTCCATAACGAGATCTCGGCTCTGCTGAAGAGCCTCCACCGGTCCCAGGACCGGATTTCCCTGCTGCAGCAAAAATGCTGACGTCAGGGAAGAAGCAGGGGGATCGAAGTTTAAAAGCGGCTATCTCACATACGATAAAGGTTTGAGAGATGCCGCTGGTGGCATTTTATTCCGTTTTACAAGGGCTTCAATATAAGGGATAGTAATTTTTAAGTATTACTATCCCTTTAAGGACCAAGGATGTCATGGGAAGAACGTGCCTAAAGGACCCATGACGTACATATACATCTTGGAATTCAGGGGTCCCCGCGTGGCTGCCCGCCGCTCAGGGATTCCTGAATCAGTTGAGAAGAAAAAAAAAAAAGAATTCTGGTTCTTAAGTGCCGGCCGCACCACCAGACCTTAACAGGTTAACCAGGTTATATATACCTTTAATGTCCAGTTTATATGCTAATTTGTCCAGTTTGTTTATAGCGGTGAGTGAACGTTTTGAACACTAATTTTGTTGATTTATTTACCAGTTAATATTGTGTTATAATGTCTGATTGATATACTAACTTGGACAGTTTATTTACCAGTGTATCTATTCATGTAATTCCAGTTTATACACTACTGGTTGAAGACCCCGTTACACTGGCCACAGTGCCATTGCCAGCCGGTCACCGGGCAGTCATGCGCAATAGAGACTGGCCGCGGCAAGGCTGTATCGGCTGCGGCGTGGGCAGTCTCTACTGCACATGACTTTGTCGTTACACACGTTTTAGCAAATTATTATATAGGATTTTGGCCATTTTTGTTACCAGTTTATTTGTTGTTGACCCATTTATTTCTAAGTTTATTTATTACTGTAATGTCCACTTTTTGTAGTAATAAATACGTAATACTTTGTATATATAGCTTTCATGTCCAATGTAGATACCCATTCAGACAGTTGATTTACAAGTTTGTATTTTGATGTCCGGTTTATATATATATATAAATAAATGTGACCAGTTTTTTTCCCAGTCTATACATTGCTGTAATGTCCAGTTTATTAATAATATATAATGTATATACCATTTTATATTAGTGTAATGTTTAGTTTATATAGTAATTAGCAATATTGGCATGACCTTTGCCCGTGTTGTTAATAAAATAAATACCCCTTCCCCAAAAATAGTCCCATGCAGTTGTATGCATGACTAAATAAACACAGAATGTGATACGTGTCTGGTAGTAATAGGGTACAAAAATGAAGTGGAGTTACGTGTAGGACTATTTTGCCCTGACATCCAGATATATCCAGAAATAATGTTCTTAATGACTGGATTGCTGAATTTCCAAGTGTGTTGTGTATGTGTGTTTGTGTATTGCATGTGTTTGTGTTGTGTGCGAATGTGTTGTGCATGTGTGTGCATTACATGTGTGTGTTGTGCATATGTGTGTGTAGTGTCTGTATTGCAAGCATGTATATTGGGTGAGTGTATTGCGTATGTGTTTTGCACGTGTGTTTTTCGTATGTGTGTGTATTGTGTGTTGTGGAGCATTGTGTGTGTGTTTGTTGTGAGTGTGTGCATTGCATGTGAGTGTGTATTATGCATGTGTATTGCATGTGTGTATTGTTTTTATGTGTTTTGTGTGTGTATGTTGTGGTGTATTGTGTGTGTGTATTGTGTATTGTGCGTGTGTTTTTGTGTTTTGTCCATGTGTGTCTATCTGTTGTGCATGTGTGTATTGTTTGTGTACATTACATGTGTGTGTTGTGCATACGTGTGTGTATTGTGTGTTTGTGCACTGAGTGTGTGTGTTTTGCATGCGTGGGTGTATTGTGTGTATTTCATGCATGCATATTCTGTGTGTGTTGTGTGTTTTGCTCATGTGTGTTGTACATGTGTTTGTTTTGTGTGTGTAGTATGTGTTTTTGTGTATTGTGTGTGTGTACTGTGTGTGTCTGCTGTGTGTGTTCGCATTGCATGTGAGTGTGTATTGTTCACGTGTATTGCATGTGTGTATTGTGTATTGTGACTGTGTGTGTTGTGGTGTGTTGTGCATGTGTGTATTGCATGTGTGTGTGTTGTGTATTGTGGGCATGTGTGCTGTATGTGTGCATATTGTCTGTGTGTGATTTTGTGTGTATGTTTTATGTGTGTGTTTATTGTGTGTGTTGTGGGCATGTGTGTTGTGTATGTGTATTGTCTGTTTTTGTTGTGCCTGTGTATTGCATGTATGTATTGAGGTCCCCAGGGAGTGAATCAGCTAGATGAGAAATACAGAAATACAAAAATTATAACATACATATATATATATATGTATGGTCATAATTCTACTGCTATATAAACCCTTGTTTAAGCATCATCTAGAATATGTAGTACAATTTTGGGAGCCAGTTTTTAAAAAATACATTGTTGAACTGGAAAAGGTGCAGAGACGTGCAACAAAACTGATAAAGGGATTGGAGGATCTGAGTTATAAAGAGAGACTAGCCAAACTGGGTTTGTTTACATTAGAGAAGAAACGTCTAAGGGGTGATATGATTACCATTTACACATATATTCAAGGTCAATACAAAGAACTCTGTGAGCTGACCAAAAAACAAGTGGTCGTTCATTAAGACTAGAGGAAAGGCACTTTGGCTGAGACAAAGGAAGGGGTTATTTACAGTAAGAGCAGTAAGGTTGTGGGATTCTTTGCCTCAGGAGGCCATATTTGCAAATATTGTTGATATTCATATCTTTCTAGCTTGGTACAATATTAGAGAATTGGAGAACAACCTATCAAAGCAGACAAGGGTGGTGTGGCATGGGCCAAACTTGATGGATGCAGATCTTTTTTCAGCCTCATCAACTATGGAACAGTTTGAGTGACAGAGGAGTATGAAACACATTGCATACTCCTCTGGCACTCAAAGGGTTAATTAGCATCATCTAAATAACTCCGAAATTAGTATTCTAAATAAAAACAGGCAATAAAACACATAGTTATGAAAGTGCTTCCAAAATCATGAAATTCGCTTTTATATGAAGGTCCTTTTAAAGGGACACTAATATCCCATAAAAATGTTTTTTTGTTTTGTAGATAAAATCTGTGCAGCAAATCCTTTTTTTTAATCTCAAACTTTTATGGTTTGAAAGATATTTGGTCCCAAAGTCCCCTTCCCCCCCGCTTCTCCTGACATCAGCTGTAATCTGACACCAGGAGTTCCCGGTCTGAGGACCGACAGGAGGCTCTTCAGCAGAGCCGCAATAGCACGATTTTAAAAGAAATACTTCATTGGAACGGTCTACAAAGTGTGCCTGGTTTGCAAGCATACTTTATAGACTGTTCCAAAGAAGTAGTTCTTTTTAACCCCTTACCGCCAAGGACGTACATGTACGCCCCGAGTGGATGTCCCAGGTGGACAGAGGATGAAAAATGTTTGGCGGGCGTTAGGTGCCAGCCGCATGCACGCACGGACGGTCACTAAGGGATTAATTAATGCGATTTCGGCTCTGCTGAAGAGCCTCCTCCTGTCGGCTGACACGGATCTCCATCTGTCTCCTTTACACTTGACATCAGGAGAGAGAGACCTGTAGCAGTGAATATCTCTCAAACCATAAAGTTTAGAGAGATAGGATTTGCTGCACATTATTTATTTTTCTTTACTTTACAAAACAAAATAATATTTTTATGGGACATTACTGTCCCTTTAACTGATTTTACTAAATGCATATCGTTTGGGTCTACTAAATATTTACCCACGTTATGGGCTGAAAGATGATTTGTTACCTGTCCAAGTTATCAACCCCGACAAGATGTGCAGCATGACTGGAAGGATAGTGGTCAGAGCAAGTAATGTTGTTTCTGAATCCACCCTCACAACACCACTCACATATACTAGGGTGCAGCACTTAGGTACGAGGCTTGGTTTTGATGATCCCTCCTGTTTAATTGTGATGTGACAAAGCCAGATTAATGTTGATGACCACAAAGGCCAGATCATACCCCACCAGTTGAGTAAGTAGGAGAACAGGATGACTTTACAGAAGATGTGAAAGGGTGAAAGCTGGATGAGACACAGAAACTCCAAGGGTCTCATAGATAGATATACCAATGAATGCTGGAGAGTAGATTTTGTGGTGAGCAACAATCAGAAGTCACAATGCAATGAAGAATGCAGGAGAGAAGACAAGAACACTAGCGGAGAGAGAGCAAATAATTCATTATCCAGGTACAAGGTACAAGGAAAACTTTGAACGCGTGCCAGAAAGGGGAAGGGGAGGAAAATAAAAAGGTATAGGATGAAAGGAAAAACCCAGGACAAGAAGGAATCAAAATCCAAAACATGACACTGTTCCTCCCCCTTGGAGGAAGCTGATTGCATCTTGCAGCTTCAGAAGGAGTAGGGAGGCAGTTTCAGGGCAGTTGAGTAGTAATACAGACGGTGCTACACAGGTTGGAGAGCTCAGCTCTGAGGAGGTTAGAATGTGTAACTACTAAACCAAAAATCTCTAAATCCATTACACTGATGGAAAAACAAACAATGCACTAGATATAGGATGTTTAAAGCGGAACCACCACCTCTTAAACAATTTAACTTCAATAACTCCCCATCTGGCGACTAGCAGCTTAGTAGCGCTAGTCGCCAGAATTATTATCTTAGTCAAAAGAAATATGCATTCTTACCGGGCTGACAGCAGCATGGAGAGTGGACATCTTTACATAGTGACGTCTGCGCGCTTGCACTGTCAGTCCCTTCCAGACCCGAACGTCTCCTAGCAACGCCTCCTAGACCCGGCTGGTACTGACAGCACAGGCGCACAGACGTCACTATGGTAAGATGTCCGCTCTCCATGCTGCTGTCAGCCCGGTAAGAATGCATATTTCTTTTGAATAAGGTCATAATTCTGGTGACTAGCGCTACTAAGCTGCTGGTCACCAGATGGGGAATTAGTGAAGTTAAATTATTTAAGAGGCGGTACTTCCGCTTTAAATAAATACCTACAATGGCCCTAAAACCTGAGCAGGTGAAAGATCCATTTTAACCTTTTGGACACTAGAACTGTCTCCAATGCATTGAGAAGCAATACACTGGACACTGCTCTAGTATCCAATGGGTTAAAGAGTTGCATTGTTATAGGGTCAGGGCCAGATTTACATGTCAGGAGCCTGTAGGCACAGAAATCTGAAGTGCCCCCACATTGGCCATCTCTACTGGATACCTCCACAATGCTCCTAATCTCCATGTTGCCCCCATCATCTCCATATTACCCTCACATTGCCCCCATCATCTCCATATTACCCTCACATTGCCCCAGTGTCCGTTTCCTTCCTCTTCCCTGGTGGTCCAGCGGCAAGAGAGGTCTGTGACTCCTCCTTCTGCACAGAGCTGTAGCTGCTGGAGCTCCCGTGCGGTCTTCTCTAATGCAGAGCGCTGGGAGATGATGTCATCTCCCAGCGCTCTGTATTACTAAAGACCGGATGAGGAAGTGCAGCAGCTGCAGGTCTGTGCCAAAGGAGGAGGCACAGACCTGTCTTCATGGCACCGGCCGGGGAGGTGACTCAGCGCAGGCGAATTTAAGAATTAAAAAAAAACAAAAACAAAATAAAAACCATCACACACATGATCCCAGTGACAGGCACCCCTCTGTTGGGTGCGCCTGTAGGCAGATGCCTACTCTGCCTAATTCTCAATCCGGCCCTGTATAGGGTTCTCTGGCATTTCATTCCACCAGGTCAAGGAGTATGAGAAACCACTCTTCTATTAGAGAAGAAACAAATACATTTTACTAACGAACCAGCAGAGGTCAGCAAACTTCTCTACATCCAGCAGAGCGATATAAGCGTCAAATCTTAAGCACCTCTGATTAACCTTTCGAGTGCCAGAGGATATGCATTGCGTGACTCTCTGGAACTCAAAGGGTTAAATGCAAATGAGCAATGTTGAGGCGCATTGTATGCCAGCAAAAGGCGTGGAACAGCTCAAAAATGTAAAATAACAGAAAATACATATCTTATTTTTAAAAATATGAGTTGCATACCCCCTCTGGCACTGAAATGGGTAATCTAGAATTATTCAGTTGTTTCCATCTCATGTGAGAAACAGAACCAACAAATTCACATTCCCCCGGCAAATGACAGAAGAGTCTGGAAACGTGCGCACAAAGTGACATACGCACAGAGAAAAGTGGAACAATTCTGGGGCAAACTAACTGAATCACAGGGGACAATTAAAAATTCCTGATGTTTTCTTTGATTTCATTGGGGATGTTTAATGCCTTGAATGCTAGAGAAGCACCACTCCAGCTTTCAAGGGGTTAAAAGCTCCATTTAAATCATTTGGAATTTTTCTCCTTTGCCCTCCTTGGGGGGGGTTATCTTGCACCAGAATTGCTCACCTTTCTTGGCAGATATGGCCATCCTGTGATGTTTTAACCCTTTGGTTTGTATTAGACTTGCTTCTCTTTGTCCTGAAGAAGGTCCCGTGGAGAGGACCGAAACGTTGCTGCTGAAAATGGTGTGATTTTAAAATATAGGTTTTTATTAATAATTGAAGAATCGAGTGCATTTTTCTATACTTTTGTGCATATGATTGGCTTAAAGGGATAGTAATGTTTCATAATAAAAGCAGCTCTAATTAATCATCATAGTATTTGGACTTTGGAGAGTGTTATTTCAATTCTGTCAGAGTTGTAGTACAAGAGTAATTCAATGATAAAGTATCCCCCTCCCGCCCCTTTTACTGATGTAACACTGTTCAGCCAGATCAGAAGGGAGGTGCCCAGGTAGACTGCAGAGAGGGACAATCTTCAATTAAGATAAGGGAAAAACCTGAAAAACTTGTCAAGGGGGGCAGGGCTTTCATTGTTCTCATAGGAAGAAGATTGTCCCCTGCTGTTATCTGTCTGGTCTATGGACTGGATTCCACATCTGAGAAGAGATGGCTTACACTAGGTAAAAGGGGCGGGAGGGGAAACTTTGCTTGTGAATATCTCTCAAACCATAAAGGTTTGAGAGATAAGACTTATATCGTTCTTTGTGTTTTTTTAATGCCTACAAAATAAAATAAAGTTTAAACGAAGTATTACTATCCCTTTAAAGTGTTAGTAATGTCCCTGAAAAATCTTTATAGCTTTGTAGTGCTTAAAAAATTAATCTATAGACAACGAATCCTATCACTCAACCAGCTACGGTTTCAGAGATGTTCGTATTCAGCGATGTGCTGACTGCATGGAAATCCCCGTCCGGGGACCAACTGGTGGCTCTGCGGCAGAGCCGCAATCGTGTTATTTAAAACTAATTACTTCATTGGAAAGGTCTAAAAAGAGTGCATCATCGTGTCGGCCAACACAGATCCTTTAGCAAAGGATATCTCACAAACCATAGCGGTTTGAGAGATAGGATTTGTAGCATATAGTTGCATTTTTTAAGCACTACAAAACTACAAAGCTGGTTTTATATATATATTTATATATATATATACATATATATATACACAGGGCTCAAAATTTCCACTCGCCACTAGCCAATGGCGAGTGAAAATTCAGCCCTGGTGAGTAGAAATTCAGCCCTGGTGGGTATGTTATGGCTTGCAGTGGTGAGTAACTTTTCAGGTCTGGCTAGTTGCAAACAACTTCACGTTTTAATCCCTGATATATATATATATATATATATATATATATATATATATAGAGATATATATAGAGATATAGATATATAATTCCAGTGCAAGTTTTGGTAGGCACATCCAAAGAGAAACACACATTTAAAATAGCTAAAAGCAAATAAACAAAGTAATGGTGCACATCCAAATTTACATCACCATTAACCCTTTACTCTGCGGCATTGTGCCTGCATATGACTACTATATTAAAGATGAAGATTTAGTCACATCATATGGCCATAGAATTCTAAGCTTGCCACCAACGCCAAGGTACCTCAATATTGGTAAGTTCCTAACCTTAAAGGGATAGTAATGTTTCACAATAAAAGCAGCTCCAATTAATCTTCATAGTATTTGGGCCATGGAGAATGTTATTTCAATTCTGTCAGAGTTGTAGTACAAGAGTAATTGAATGATAAAGTATCCCCCCTCCCACCCCTTTTACCTAGTGTAACACTGCTTACCTCAGATGTGGATTCTGGTCTCTGTGTGCCTGGCAAACACACCTAGGTTATTAAAATCTCATCTATACTGCCTGTCCTATTGATCCAACCATGGGGGCGTGATTTTGACAGGAGTCTCCCCCCCTGGTCACTCCTGTCAAAATCTCTGCAAGTAGATGCAGGGGCTACTACGTACACACAAACAAACTAATAATACAGTCACTCGCAACACACACACACAACACAAAAATGCAACACACACACACAACACACGCAATACACATTCAAGCACAATACACACACACAAACACAATACATAAACACACACACAGCACACACACAATGTATACAATGCACATACAATACACATACAATGTACAAAAAACATACACACGCACACACATAAGCCATATGCAGACACAGTGTACACAAAACACAATGCACACAGTGCACACACAACACACATATACACACAATCACGCAAAAACACACAATATGCCGCAATGCACAACACAATACTCAGTATGCAAAACACTATATACAATACACAAATTGCAAAAAGAAAAATGCAATACACAATACACTATATGCAAAACACTATACACAGTACAAAACCAATATAAGTATGCAAAATGCACTATACACAGCACACTATACACCATATGCTATACGCAGAACTCTATACCATAAACATTATTCACAACACTCAAAATGCTATACACAATATGCAAAACTGTATTTGCAATATGCAAAATGAAATGCACAAAATGCTATAAGCAGTATGCAAACCGCATTACTCAAAACAATATACGCAATATGTAAAACACTACAGGCAAAACAATTTACACAATACGCTGTATGCAAAACACGCTGTATGGAAAACGCTATATGCAATACGCAAAATGATATACACAATACACAACATACAGAACACTGTATGAAAAACACTATATGCAATATGCTATCCACAAAAAAATGAATGTTATACACAAAACACACTGTACACAAAACGCTGTATGCAAAATGCAATACTATGTAAGCAAAATGCAATACACATAATTCTATAAATAATATGAGTAATGCAAAATGCTATATGCAAAATGCTGTATGCAAAATGCGTAATGCTATACGTAAAACACTATTCGCCATAGGCAAAATTCTATACACAAAATGCCACATTCAGAATGCACTACACAAAACCATATCAGCAAAATATAAAACTCGGTACCCAAAATGCTATATGCAATACGCAATACACAAAACTTGATGTGCTGTACGCAAAAAGCTATACACAAAACACTATATGCAAAATGCAATATGCTATACATACAGAACAACATGTAAAACGCGGTATAAAAAAACACTACACGCAAAATGCAAACAGCTATACGCAATGCGTAAAGCAAGATACTCAAAGCTCATTACGCAAAACGCTGCAGGCAAAATGTTATACACAGTATGCAGACCACTAAAGGTAATAAACAAAACACAATACACAGAACGCTATATGCAAAACGATATATGCGATACACAAAAAGCACACTACACGCATGCGCACACACATACGTACTCACACACAATGCGCTGCACACCTTTTTGGAGCTGAAAGGGAGCGCACTGTAATATCAACAAACCAGTCAGTCAAAACATTGCCGCCTTTCTGGATTCTCCTGAATGTAAATATAAAATAGTCCTACACTAAATCCACTTACAGTCTTTAAACGTTATTAGTGCCAGACATGAATACAATGCCTTTGGTTACAATGCGATGAATAACACACTTAAAGGGATAGTAATACTTCATTTTAACTTTATTTTATTTTGTAGGCATTAAAAAAACATGAAGAATGATATAAGTCTTATCTCTGAAACCTTTATGGTTTAAGAGATATTCACAAACAAAGTATCCCCCCCCTGTTCAACCAGATAAGAAGGGAGATGCCCAGGTAGACTGCAGAGAGGGACAATCTTCAATTAAGATAATGGAAAAAGCTGAAAAACTTTTCAAGGGGGGGAAGGGCTTTCATTGTTTTCATACAAAGAAAATTGTCCCCTTCTGTTATCTGTACTGTCATACAACCTGATCCACATCTGAGAAGAGATGGCTTACACTAGGAAAAAGGGGCGGGGAGGGGAACTTTGCTTGTGAATATCTCATAAACCATAAAGGTTTGAGAGATAAGACTTATATCATTCTTCATGTTTTTTTAATGCCTACAAAATAAAATAAAGTTAAAACGAAGTGTTACTATCCCTTTAAAGGGATAGTAATACTTAAGTATTACTACTCCCTATATTAAAGTCCTATTAAAAATAAATGTATTGCCCCCAGTGTCATCTCTCAGACCTTTATGGTCTGAGAGATAATCGCTCCTAAAGTTGCCCTCTCCCTCCCCAATCCCTGTAGTCAGCATTGTAGCTGACTGAAGGGAAATCCGGTCTTAGATCATCAGGCGGCTCTGCAGCAGAGCTGCGAACTCGTTATTAAAAAAAAAATATTTCACCAAAATGGTCTTCTACGTGTGCTTGCAAACCAAGCACAAACCAATCACACGTAGAAGATAATTTCAGTGAAATATTTATTTTTTATTAATGCGATCTTGGCTCTGCAACAGAGCCGTCTGAAAGTTGTACGACTCTGTTCCCTGCAGTCAGCTACAACACTGACTATGGGGAAGGGGGAGGGAGAGGGCAACTTTAGGAGCGATTATCTCTCAAACCATAAAGGTCTGAGGGAGGACACTGGGGGCAATTCATTTATTTTTAATAGGACTTTAATATAGGGATTAGTAATACTTAAGTATTACTATCCCTTTCCTGTTTAGGATGTCTTCTGTAGTGTCTGTCTTCATAACACACCTTTATAAAACATTCTATGTTTATTTAGTCATATACGCAACTACACGGGACTCCTGTTTTGTTTTTATTTTATTTATTTTTTATTTGTTTTATTAACTGAAAGTGCAAAGCCATGACAGTATTTCTAACCTATTATACAAATCAATATTCACTGTTCCTAGGGTATAGTTTCCCCAGAAAAAGGGCAATGTGGGTAGCTGACCAGGTCCTAATTTTGGAAGCACCCCCACGCTTCACACACATAGCTCAGGGAGGACATACACTAAGGGGTGATGCTATATGCACTAAGAATTATCTGTGTAAAGGGAGGACGGATTCACTAAACCTGTTTAGAGATTACTTCTTTTTCTTCTCAGTATTGCTAAATCGCTTGTTCCAGCACATTGGAAGTCAGACAAACCCCCTAACCACGCAGAGTGGGTCGCTTCAGTAGCCTCACATATGTCTCTTGAGAAGTCTGCTGCTACCATTAAGGGCAATATGCAATTAGGGTGACCACATTTCCCTTCTGCCATTCCGGGACGTGGTCACCCTAGTTGCCCCTTCATGCCCTACCTTGAGTCCCTGGTGGTCTAGCGGCGTGGAAAGTGCTCTGTGCCTCCTCCGGCACAGAGCTGAAGCTCCCGCGCGCTGTGCTCAGTAATGCAGAGCGCTGGGAGATGATGTCATCTCCCAGCGCTCTGTATTACTAGAGCGCTTGCCTCCAGGAGATCAGGTAAGCTGCATTGCCGCCCTGGATGTCAGCCTGCAAGCGGTGTGTCATATCATGGACGCCGCGAAGGAGCGCTGATTTATGCTACCAAGCGCTCCCTCGCGGCGTCCATGATGTGACACACCGCTTGCAGGCTGACATCAAGGGCGGCTTGGCTTCATTCCGGGACACTTCATTGTCCCGGTTGAAGATGACCCGGGACGCGGAACATAGCCCTGAAATAAGGGACAGTCCCGGACGTTCGGGGACCCGTGGTCACCCTATATGCAATACTTTATTGATGTATGGAGCCCTTGGATTAGAACACAGAATCCAGCTTAGATTGTCTTTTACCAGAAGGGACCTGACCTCCAGGTACCGGACGCTTGATTGTTTATCCTTCTTGATACTACATTTTGAATGTGCTGCTCAGTTTGGTTGTCTGGTGGGTAGACCCCCCCTTTCCCCCCTTCTTCCCCCATTCCCACTTTATTCTCGTGTGTCCTTTTTACTTTCTTTCTTCCTTTCTTTATCTTTCTCGCTCTCTATTCAGCACCCACCAATCTTTGGCGCTTAATGTCTTTCGTTTTAATCATTGCTATACTGTTGTTTAATGTGCTACATGATATGTTCTTTTAGCTTATTACGGTATGTCTTAAACTATTGTACTAATCATTTGCTAACTGCACTTTCAAGGCTTTATTAGCCTCGGATATTGTTAGTATTCTTTATTGAAATGTCTTTGTCAGTGCTTATCCTTGGTTATATGCTTCTTTTATATTTAATAAAGATTTATAAATTAAAGGGAGGACGGATTTAATAATTAGCATGTAGGTTTGTTGTAATGCTGGCAATGTTTAGGGAAGGCAGAGAGAATGCACTCAGACTTCAGTACCACAAACCACCATCATTTCCTAACCCTTTCAGTGCCATAGGGATGCACAATTCAAAGCCCTGTGGTACTGAAAGGGTTCGAATCTTAACGTCCATTGGCAAAGCTGATTCATAAAGTAAGAGAACCTGCAGAGAAATCGTTACGTCTCTTCTGTTCTGTACTTACTAAAACAGCTGATTAGAACAGTTCCTTGCGAGTCCACCTTTTTTTTTTACATGAATCAGCTGTTTCAGTAAGCACAGAAGGGCAAAGAAGCTGTTACATGGAACAGCTTCTCTATCGATTCGCTCACTTCATGAATCAACTTTGGCAATGGTTGTTAAAGGGATAGTATTAGTTCAAAGTTACTATCCCTCATATTGTAGCCCTTAATAAACTGAGTTACATGACACCAGCGGCATCTCTCAAACCTTTATGGTTTAACAAATAGCTGCTTTCAAAGTTTCCTCTCCCCTGCTGTCAGAGTTCTGCTGCCAACAGGGGAATCCGGTCCCGGGACAGACGGAGGCTCTTAAACAGAGCTGATATCTCGTTATGGAAGAAAAATGATTCATTGAAACAGTCTTCTACATGTGCTTGGTTACCAAGCACACGTAGAAGACTGTTTCAGTTAATCCTTTTTCCTTCAATAACGAGATATCGGCTCTGCTGAAGAGCCTCCTCTTGATTCAGAGACCTGATTCCCCTGCTGGCAGCAGAACGCTGACAGCAGGGGAGAGGAAACTTTGAAAGCGGCTAGCTCTTAAACCATAAAGGTCTGAGAGATGCCGCTGGTGTCATTTAACTCAGTTTATTAAGGGCTACAATATGAGGAATAGTAATTTTGAAGTAATACTATCCCTTTAAAGGGATAGTAATACTTCGTTTTATCTTTATTTTATTTTGTCGGCATTAAAAAACATGAAGAACGATATAAGTCTTATCTTTCAAACTTTCATGGTTTGAGAGATATTCACAAGCAAAGTTTCCCCTCACTGACCAAAACGTTCAAGTCTGCCATCTACCTGTCAGATTTGGTATCTGGTCCTCGGACCGGTTGCGAGATATAAGAAGTACTACTTCATTCAAATAGTCTACAAAGTGTGCCTGGTTTGCAAGCACACTTTTTAGACCCTTCCAATGAAATAGTTATTTTTATATCTTGCGATCTCGGCTCTGCTGAAGAGCCACCAGTTGATCTGTGGACCGGATTCCAAATCTGACAGCTAGATGGCAGACTTGACCGTTTTGGTCAGTGAGGGGGAAACTTTGCTTGTGAATCTCTCTCAAACCATAAAGGTTTGAGAGATAAGACTTATATCGGTCTTCATGTTTTTGTAATGCCGACAAAATAAAATAATGATAAAACGAAGTATTACTATCCCTTTAATGTTTCTACTCTTTTAGTGTTACAGGAGTGTGACGTAGGAGAGCAGCTGCTGTCTCAGTTTTCAAGTAGACACAACAAAGTGCCCTCTGACTCCAAAGAGAGCTATAGGAACATCCCAACTTCACTAACCTCAGGCTGGCAAGGTCGGGACTATGAACTTTGACAGAAAAGACAGGTATTTAAAGGGATAGTAATACTTCATTTTAACTTTATTTTATTTTGTAGGCATTAAAAAAACATGAAGAATGATATAAGTCTTATCTCTGAAACCTTTATGGTTTAAGAGATATTCACAAGCAAAGTATCCCCCCCTGTTCAACCAGATCAGAAGGGAGATGCCCAGGTAGACTGCAGAGAGGGACAATCTTCAATTAAGATAAGGGAAATACCTGAAAAACTTGTCAAGGGGGGCAGGGATTTCATTGTTCTCATAGGAAGAAGATTGTCCCCTGCTGTTATCTGTCTGGTCTATGGACTGGATTCCACATCTGAGAAGAGATGGCTTACACTAGGTAAAAGGGGCGGGAGGGGGAAACTTTGCTTGTGAATATCTCATAAACTATAAAGGTTTGAGAGGTAAGACTTATATCATTCTTAATGTTTTTTTAATGCCTACAAAATAAAATAAAGTTAAAACGAAGTATTACTATCCCTTTAAGTTTAGTGCATATGGAGATGTGCCAAATGAACATAACCACAACCACATGAATATGACAATGGCTCATTAAACTGCAATTCAGTATTCAAATGAGTTATTGTTGAAGTAGTCACGGCAAAATCATAAGATTGGCAAAGGCACGACAGATTCATAGAGATGACGGTGTATTTGCAGTGCATTCACAGCGATGTGATGGAGAAGACATCTTAGTGCATATGTTAAGGACAGTAACGTCCCATAAAAACTTGTTATAGTTTTGTAGAGCAGGAAAAAAATAAGCTGAATGGCATAAACCCCATCTCTCAAACCTCTATGGTTTGAGAGATATAGGCTTTGAAAGTTCCTCCCTCCCTCCCCGTCTCCTGACATCAGCTGCAAAGCTGACAGCATGAGATCTGTGTTGGCTGACGCGATGACGCTCTGCAGCAGAGCCAAAATCTCATTACTGCAAAAGAATTACTTCATTGGAACATTGGGAAGGTCTACAAAGTGTTCTTGCAAACCAGGCACACTTTGTAGACCGTTCCAACGAAGTAATTATTTTGCAATAACGCAATTTTGTCTCCGCTGCAGAGCCGATTGGCTGGTCACCTGGACCGGGATCTCCTGCTGTCAGCACAGCACTGACGTCAGGAGAAGGGGAGGGAGGGGGGACTTTCACTGCAAATATGTCGCAAACTATAGCGGTTTGAGAGATAGGGTTTGAGCCACTCAGCTTATTTTTTCCTGCCCTACAAAACTATAACAAGTTTTTATGGGACATTACTGCCCCTTTAAGATGTAATCAAACCAAGTACTCTATCATATTGCATTCCTGGCCTGTATAGACCCTTGACCCTTTGAGTGCCAGAGGCATACGGAACGCATTGCTTTGCAATGCGTTCCATACTCCTCTGGCACTCAAAGGGTTAATGCATACACACACACACACACACACACACACACACACACACACACACACACACACACACACACACACACAGGTGAAACTCTGCCTGTCATTTTACACAGTTTGGAACCCACTGGTTCCCTTTCCCTGATGATTTGGGGCTCAAATTAAAGTCTGCTCAATGTGTGAAGCCAGGTCTGCAACAGATTGGTATGCACTGCATAGCACTCCGGTGCATACCCCTCTGGCACTCCGAGGGTTAATCTCTTAGCTCCTAAAGACATCTACAACACACTGTGAAGGAATTTGCTGGCGATTTCTGAAGCAGCCAAGTGTCCTAAGGCGGCCCTCTACTGTATAATTTTCGCCCTGCCAAGCAGTGGCCTAAAGCCGGCCTGACTCAGACCTCCTGAAGGTGAACTGTGATGTGCCTGACGGGCAGGGCTGGATTTAAAGGAACAGTTCTGTCACCAGTGTGAAAGAGGCCTTAGGATTCACAATGCATTGGAAAGATCGCTAGCTCTCAAGGGGTTAAAAGTCCCATTTAAGTAATGTCATTACTTCTTGCTCAGAAAACTATTTTTCAGCCAGGTAAAGTTAAGTCAATGATCCTGAGCGTTTGTTTAACCCTTTGAGTGCCAGAGGGGTAAGCAACGCAATGCGTACCCCTCTGGCACTCAAAGGGTTAAGCACTTGAGGACAAGGGGGTTGTGTGACACATTGCTTTGCTTGGTTCTGACCAGGGTTAAAGGGATAGTAATGTTTCACAATAAAAGCATCTCAAATTAATCTTCATAGTATTTGGGCCATGGAGAGTGTTATATCAATACTGTCAGAGTTTTAGTACAAGAGTAATTGAATGATAAAGTATCCCCCTCCCGCCCCTTTTACTGATGTAACACTGCTCACCTCTGAGCAGCAAGACTGTCCGGATGGATCACAGAGAGGGACAATCTTCAGTGATCATAAGGAAAAACCTGTCAAGGGGGGCAGGGGTTTCCTTATGATCACAGTAAGAAGATTGTCCCTCTGTCTGGTCAAGAGACCAGATTCCACATCTGAGGGGAGCAGTGTTACACTAGGTAAAAGGGGCAGGAGGGGGATACTTTATCATTCAATTACTCTTGTACTACAACTCTGACAGTATTGAAATAACACTCTCCATGGCCCAAATACTATGAAGATTAATTGGATCTTCTTTTATTGTGAAACATTACTGTCCCTTTAAGCAGTATTATAGAAGACCAGCAAGGAAATACATTGTTACAGAATAGTGACCTGGTAACTTTCATTTTGGAAAGATCACTCTGTTTATTGAACCTTTTCTTTTGTGAATTAATGTAAAGTTCTCAAATAAATTGTTAGGAAGAAAGAAAAACACATTTATTCCTTTCTTACCTTGGAAATATTATTGGTTGAGTATGTGCAGTGTTAAAATCATTATTTATTTGCTTTGTTTTATTAATGCTAGTTACAGTCAATTGAACAAGTACATGTGGATCAATGAAACAATTGTAAGTAATGACTGACAGTGGAACAGGCCTGAAGTGTCAGACAGTGTATACATGGGTCTGTGACTACCTGTGGAACAAGGCTAGGGTGCAAGGCTGGGGTATCAGACAGTTATACATGGGTCTGTGACTACCTGTGGAACAAGGCTAGAGTGCAAGGCTGGGGTATCAGGCAATCTATATGTGGTTCTATTACTACCAGTGAACAGTGGAACAAGGCTAAGGTGTCAGACAATGTATGTGTGGGTCTGTGACTACTAGTGGACAGTGGAACGAGGCTGGGGTGTCAGACAGTGTATGTCTGGGTCTGTGACTACCAGTGGACAGTGGAACGAGGCTGGGGTGTCAGACAGTGTATGTGTGGGTCTGTGACTACCAGTGGACAGTGAAAAAGGTGGGGGTGTCAGACAGTGTATGTGTGGGTCTGTGACTACCAGTGGAACAAGGGTGAGGTGTCAGACAGTGTATGTGTGGGTCTGTGACTACCAGTGGAACAAGGGTGAGGTGTCAGACAGTGTATGTGTGAGTCTGTGACTACTAGTGGACAGTGGAACAAGACTGGGTTATCAGACAGTGTATACATGGGTCTGTGACTACCTGTGGAACAAGGCTAGGGTGAAAAGCTGGGGTATCAGGCAATCTATATGTGGTTCTGTTACTACCAGTGTACAGTGGAACAAGGCTGAGGTGTCAGACAGTGTATGTGTGGGTCTGTGACTACCAGTGGACAGTTGAACAAGGCTGGGGTGTCAGACAGTGTGTGTGTGGGTCTGTGACTACTAGTGGACTGTGGAACAAGACTGGGGTATCAGACAGTTATACATGGGTCTGTGACTACCTGTGGAAAAAGGCTAGGGTGCAAGGCTGGGGTATCAGGCAATATATATGTGGTTCTGTTACTACCAGTGTACAGTGGAACAAGGCTGAGGTGTATGTGTGGGTCTGTGACTGACTACCAGTGGACAGTGGAACAAGACTGCGGTATCAGACAGTGAATTTGTGGGTATGTGACTACCAGTGGACAGTGGAACAAGGCTGGGGTGTCACAGTGTATCTGTGGGTCTTTGACTACCAGTGGACAGTGGAACAAGGCTAGGGTGTCAGACAGTGTATGCGTGGGTCTGTGACTACCAGTGGACAGTGGAACAAGACTGGGATATCAGACAGTGTATGTGTGGGTCTGTGACTACCAGTGGACAGTGAAACAAGGCTGGGGTGTCAGATAGTGTATGTGTGGGTCTGTGACTACCAGTGGACAGTGGAACAAGGCTGGGGTGTCAAACAGTGTACGTGTGGGTCTGTAACTACCAGTGGAACAAAGTTGGGGTGTCAGACAGTGTGTGTGTGTGTGGGTCTGTGACTACCAGTGGACAATGGAACAAGGTTGTGGTGTCAGACAGTGTGTGTGTGTGTGTGTCTGTGACTACTAGTGGAAAGTGGAACAAGGTTGGGGTGTCAGACAGTGTATGTGTGCGTCTGTGACTACCAGTGGACAGTGGAACAAAGCTGGTGTGTTAGGCAGAGTGTAGTTCTGTGGCTTCCCATGCACTGTGAAATAAGCCTGGGGTATCGGACAGTATATGTCTGGTTCTGGTGTGGAACAAGGCTGATGTGTTAGGCAGTATGTCTGTAATTCTGTGACTATAAGTAGACCGTGGAACAAGGCTGGTGTGTCAGTGTATGTGTGGGGTTGTGACTGCCAGAGAACTGTAGAACAAGGTTGGGGTGTCAGACAGTGGATGTGTGAGTCTGTGACTACCAGTGGACAGTGGAACAAAGCTGGCGTGTTAGGCAGAGTGTAGTTCTGTGGCTTCCCATGCACTGTGAAATAAGCCTGGGGTATCGGACAGTATATGTGTGGTTCTGGTGTGGAACAAGGCTGATGTGTTAGGCAGTATGTCTGTAATTCTGTGACTATAAGTAGACCGTGGAACAAGGCTGGTGTGTCAGTGTATGTGTGGGGTTGTGACTGCCAGAGAACTGTGGAACAAGGTTGAGGTATCAGACAGTGTATGTGTGGCTCTGTGACTACCAGTGTAACAAGGCTGGGGTGTCAGACAGTGTATGTGTGGGTCTGTAACTACCAGTGGACAGTGGAACAAGACTCAGGTGTTTGTATGGTTTTTGTGACTACCAGTGGGCAGTGGAACAAGGCTTCAGTATGTTCCCCAAAATGAAAAGTTAATTTGTACTATATATATCATGTACAGAGAGCCATGCATGGTTCTTATTGCAGGACTCAAGCAATACAAACTCCCGTTTCCTTTACAACACCATTTGTGATGTTTGGTTTATGACCAGCTGAGATAATTCATTATTTACCAGTTTGGATATTGTACAGTATGTCTGTGTGTTTTACTCTGAGCTGAGGGCAATAGCATAATTGACATAAAACATTTTCTTTGAAATTTATGATCCCTCCTATAATGAGGGGAGGTGAGGTACAATTAAACTCTTGAGGACCAGAGGGCTGCACAGTGAATTGCTTCTCAATGCGTTGCACATGCCTCTGGTCTTCTAGAGGCTAAATTGCAAATTATGACACCCTCAAACAAAAGTTGGTTTAAGATCTTCATTAAAGTTTACAACAGTCTGTAGATGGGTGGTCTGCCTGGTCCATCCAGATGGTGAGTCACATGACTCTGTCTCTGAGATATAGCTATCGCTTGAGTCACAAGTATTTTGGAAGCACAGTTCACAGCAGGGCCTGTGGCAGTAGCAGATGGTCTCCTCTGAGCTGGTTGAGTCTGTTTCTGAGAAATAAGTTTGTGGACTGAGCTCAGCTAAGGTCACCATCCCATGTGTGTCCAGATCTGTGTGGTTCCTGTTCCTTACAGGAATAGGACTAGTTGGATTATCTGAGTTATCAGATACATGGTGTTGGGTGGTCAGATAGAGGCCACCATTCTCTATTTTCTTCTTGTCTTCTTTGACCCGAGCATCCTGCTCTGTGTTCATTGCTAAGGGAGTTGAGTGATTATATCGGAGCTCAACCTTTGCCTCATTTGTTTTCAACTGGTCTGTGTGGCTTAGTCTTTCCTCTGTAAATGGCTTGATGCCATTTCTTTCATCCCTCAGTGACTTTACCCCATTACATCTGGTAATGGCTCCTTTGTTAATGAGGTACCAGGCAGGTGGAGGCATTGCCCTAGAGAAGTGAGTGGAAGAGGGCAGATTTCTATGACCGTGCCAGTGGCCTCGCCTTCTTCTCATCATATAAGGGGACAAGCTGAGACACACTTTCTGATCCCCATCTGAGGTAATGGGTGCAGGTTCTCTGTGGACAGAATGACTTGCGCGTCTCTGCTTCTTTGGTGACTGGTAACTAGAGCCAGACAATGTCTCTACACTGAGTTCTTTGAGGATCTCCTGCAGCTTCTCACTGCTCACATAGTTCACCTTTCTGGATAATTGTTCCCAGGCTTCATGCACGTTATCTATGTGTTCCTCTGAGTGCTGGAATTGCTCTTTGGAGATGTCATTAGAAGTTGTCACGTTCTTGGAGTCAGATGTTATCACCGGGCTTGGTTTTGAGATGGAGCATCCAGGAAGCCCATTGATATACTGTGACTCATCATTAGCAGAGTCTTGTAATTCATGTTGATCCTCTCCATGAACCTGAGAAGCATCACCATTAGATCCTGAAGATTCTTTTTTCTGTTCTCCCTGAACTTCAGCAGTGAGTATCAGACCACCTTTTGTGTCCGAGGGTGTTGGATCCTTGTTTGGACCATTGATGGTCTGATCATCTACAGGAGGCTCTTGGTGCTGAACAGCCAGTGTGGAAGGAGAAAGAACAGACAAACTGGTGGTCTCTGCATTCTCATAGCTGCATTCCGATTTCAGTAGCTTCATCAGCTTGTCCTTAGCACTGTTCACCTGCTCCTGAAGACTCTCTATAACTGCATTTTTCTGTTGAAAGTTTCACACATGAATAACATTACTGACATTCATATAGGTAACTAATTCATTAATAGCTCTGTCTGTATGTCTCCCTCTCTCTGTCTACCTTTTTGTACCTGGAATTACAGGAGACCACCAGGAAAGTACATCATTACAGTAATAGAATGTTGCATTGCCCTACTGTTTTCATATAATGATATATTATGATTGACTGCTATATAATGGACTCCTACCCAGGTAAGTCCTTCTGTTACACACAATAATTATATAGATACACCTGACTGCTGTATGATGGACTCCTACCTAGGTAAGTGCTTCTGTTACACACAGTAATTATATAGATGCACCTGACTGATATTATAATGGACTCCTACCCAGGTAAGTCCTTCTGTTACACACAATAATTATATAGATACACCTGACTGCTGTATGATGGACTCCTACCTAGGTAAGTGCTTCTGTTACACACAGTAATTATATAGATACACCTGACTGCTGTATAATGGACTCCTACCTAGGTAAGTACTTCTGTTACACACAGTAATTATATAGATATATACCTGACTGCTGTGTGATGGACTCCTACCTAGGTAAGTGCTTCTGTTACACACAGTAATTATATAGATGCACCTGACTGCTGTATAATGGACTCCTACCTAGGTAAGTCCTTCTGTTTATCACAGTAATTATATAGATACACGTGACTGCTGTATGATGGACTCCTACCTAGGTTAGTGCTTCTGTTACACACAGTAATTATATAGATACACCTGACTGCTGTATGATGGACTCCTACCTAGGTAAGTGCTTCTGTTACACACATTAATTATATAGATACACATCACTTCTGTATGATGGATTCCTACCTAGGTAAGTGCTTCTGTTACACACAGTAATTATATAGATACACCTGACTGCAGTATGATGGACTCCTACCTAGGTAAGTGCTTCTGTTACACACAGTAATTATATAGATAGTAAGAAGTAGGTGTAAGATGTCTGGTTAGGAAGGAGTGGCTGTAAGATGTCTGGTTAGTAAGGAGTGGGTGTAAGATGTCCGGTTAGTAAGAAGTAGGTGTAAGATGTTAGTAAGGAATGGGTGTAAGATGTACGTTAGTAAGAAGTGGGTGTAAAATGTCCGGTTAGCAAGGAATGGGTGTAAGATATACAGTTAGTAAAAAGAGGGTGCAAGATGTCTGGTTAGTAAGGAGTGGGTGTAAGATGTACGTTTAGTAAGAAGTGGGTGTTAGATGTCTGGTTAGTAAGGAATGGGTGTCGGATGTCTGGTTAGTAAGGAGTGGGTGTAAGATGTCTGGTTAGTAAGAAGTGGGTGTTAGATGTCTGATTAGTAAGGAATGGGTGTAAGATGTCTGGTTAGTAAGAAGTGGGTGTAAGGTGGGTGCAAGATGTCAGGTTAGGAAGGAGTGGGAGTAAGATATCTAGTTAGTAAGGAGTGGGTGTAAGATGGCTGGTTAGTAAGGAGTGGGAGTAAGATGTCTGGTGAGTAAGGAATGGGAGTAACATGTCCGGTTAGTAATAAATAGGTGTAAGATGTCCGGTTAGTAAGGAATGGGAGTAACATATCCAGTTAGTAATAATTAGGTGTAAGATGTCCAGTTAGTAAGGAGTTGGTGTAAGATGTCCGGTTAGTAAGGAACAGGTGTAAGATGTACGGTTAGTAAGAAGTGGGTGTAAGATGTCTGGTTAGTAAGGAATGGGTGTAAGATGTCCAGTTAGTAAGAATTGGGTGTAAGATGTACGGTTAGTAAGGAGTGGGTGTAAGGTGTCCATTTAGTAAGGAGTGGGAATAAGATGTCCGGTTAGTAAGCAGTTGGTGTAAGATGTACAGTTAGTAAGGAATGGGAGTATCATGTCCAGTTGGTAATAAATAGGTGTAAGATGTCCAGTTAGTAAGGAGTGGGAGTAAGATGTCTGGTTAGTAAGGAGTGGGAGTAAGATGTCCGGTTAGTAAGGAGTTGGTGTAAGATGTCCGGTTAGTAAGGAGAGGGAGTAAGATGTCCGGTTAGTAAGGAGTTGGTGTAAGATGTCCGGTTAGTAAGGAGTGGGAGTAAGATGTCCGGTTAGTAAAGAGTTGGTGTAAGATGTCCGGTTAGTAAGGAGTGGGTGTAAAATGTACTAACCGTAATATGTACGGTTAGTAAGGAGTGGGTGTAAGGTGTCCATTTAGTAAGGAGTGAGAGTAAGATGTCCAGTTAGGAAGGAGTTGGTGTAAGATGTACAGATAGTAAGGAATGGGAATAACATGTCCGGTTAGTAATAAATAGGTGTAAGATGTACGGTTAGTAAGGAGTGGGAGTAAGATGTCTGGTTAGTAAGGAGTGGGAGTAAGATGTCCATTTAGCAAGGAGTGGGAGTAAGATGTACAGTTAGTAAGGTATGGGAGTAACATGTCCAGTTAGTAATAAATAGGTGTAAGATGTCCGGTTAGTAAGGAGTGGGTGTAATATGTACGGTTAGTAAGGAATGGGAGAAACATGTCCAGTTAGTAATAAATAGGTGTAAGATGTCTAGTTAGTAAGGAGTGTGTGTAAGATGTCCGGTTAGTAAGAAGTTGGTGTAAGATGTCCAGTTAGTAAGAAGTTGGTGTAAGATGTCCGGTTAGTAAGGAGTGTGTGTAATACGTATGGTTAGTAAGGAATGGGAGTAACATGTCCAGTTAGTAATAAATAGGTGTAAGATGTCCAGTTAGTAAGGAGTGGGAGTAAGATGTCCGGTTAGTAAGGAGTGTGTGTAATATGTACAGTTAGTAAGGAATGGGAGTAACATGTCCAGTTAGTAATAAATAGGTGTAAGATGTCCAGTTAGTAAGGAGTGGGAGTAAGATGTCCGGTTAGTAAGGAGTGTGTGTAATATGTACAGTTAGTAAGGAATGGGAGTAACATGTCCAGTTAGTAATAAATAGGTGTAAGATGTCCAGTTAGTAAGGAGTCTGTGTAAGATGTCCGGTTAGTAAGGAGTGGGTGTAAGATGTCCGGTTAGTAAGGAGTGTGTGTGTAAGATGTCCGGTTAGTAAGGAATGGGAGTAACATGTCCAGTTAGTAATAAACAGGTGTAAGATGTCCGGTTAGTAAGGAGTCTGTGTAAGATGTCCGGTTAGTAAGGAGTGGGTGTAACATGTCCAGTTAGTAATAAACAGGTGTAAGATGTCCGGTTAGTAAGGAGTGGGAGTAAGATGTCCATTTAGCAAGGAGTGGGAGTAAGATGTACAGTTAGTAAGGTATGGGAGTAACATGTCCAGTTAGTAATAAATAGGTGTAAGATGTCCGGTTAGTAAGGAGTGGGTGTAATATGTACGGTTAGTAAGGAATGGGAGAAACATGTCCAGTTAGTAATAAATAGGTGTAAGATGTCTAGTTAGTAAGGAGTGTGTGTAAGATGTCCGGTTAGTAAGAAGTTGGTGTAAGATGTCCAGTTAGTAAGAAGTTGGTGTAAGATGTCCGGTTAGTAAGGAGTGTGTGTAATACGTATGGTTAGTAAGGAATGGGAGTAACATGTCCAGTTAGTAATAAATAGGTGTAAGATGTCCGGTTAGTAAGGAGTCTGTGTAAGATGTCCGGTTAGTAAGGAGTGGGTGTAACATGTCCAGTTAGTAATAAACAGGTGTAAGATGTCCGGTTAGTAAGGAGAGGGAGTAAGATGTCCATTTAGCAAGGAGTGGGAGTAAGATGTACAGTTAGTAAGGTATGGGAGTAACATGTCCAGTTAGTAATAAATAGGTGTAAGATGTCCGGTTAGTAAGGAGTGGGTATAATATGTACGGTTAGTAAGGAGTGGGTATAATATGTACGGTTAGTAAGGAATGGGAGAAACATGTCCAGTTAGTGATAAATAGATGTAAGATGTCCGGTTAGTAAGGAGTAGGTGTAAGATGTTAGTAAGGAGTAGGTGTAAGATGTTAGTAAGGAATGGGAGTAACATGTCCAGTTAGTAATAAATAGGTGTAAGATGTCCGGTTAGTAAGGAGTTGGAGTAAGATGTACAGTTAGTAAGGAGTAGGTGTAAGATGTTAGTAAGGAGTAGGTGTAAGATGTCTGGTTAGTAAGGAGTGGGAGTAAGATGTCCGGTTAGTAAGGAGTAGGTGTAAGATGTTAGTAAGGAATGGGTGTAAGATGTCCGTTTAGTAAGGAGTAGGTGTAAGATGTCCGGTTAGTACGGAGTGGGTGTAAGGTGTCCGGTTAGTAAGGAGTTGGAGTAAGATGTACAGTTAGTAAGGAGTGGGTGTAAGATGTTAGTAAGGAGTAGGTGTAAGATGTTAGTAAGGAATAGGTGTAAGATGTCCGGTTAGTAAGGAGTTGGTGTAAGATGTCCGGTTAGTAAGGAGTAGGTGTAAGATGTCCGGTTAGTAAGGAGTGGGAGTAAGATGTCCGGTTAGTAAGGAGTAGGTGTAAGATGTTAGTAAGGAATAGGTGTAAGGTGTCCGGTTAGTAAGGAGTTGGTGTAAGATGTCCGGTTAGTAAGGAGTAGGTGTAAGATGTTAGTAAGGAATAGGTGTAAGGTGTCTGGTTAGTAAGGAGTTGGTGTAAGATGTCCGGTTAGTAAGGAGTAGGTGTAAGATGTTAGTAAGGAGTAGGTGTAAGATGTCCGGTTAGTAAGGAGTAGGTGTAAGATGTCCGGTTAGTAAGGAATGGGAGTAAGATGTCCGGTTAGTAAGGAGTAGGTGTAAGATGTTAGTAAGGAGTAGGTGTAAGATGTCCGGTTAGTAAGGAATGGGAGTAAGATGTCCGGTTAGTAAGGAGTAGGTGTAAGATGTTAGTAAGGAGTAGGTGTAAGATGTCCGGTTAGTAAGGAGTAGGTGTAAGATGTCCGGTTAGTAAGGAATGGGAGTAAGATGTCCGGTTAGTAAGGAGTAGGTGTAAGATGTTAGTAAGGAGTAGGTGTAAGATGTCCGGTTAGTAAGGAGTAGGTGTAAGATGTCCGGTTAGTAAGGAATGGGTGTAAGATGTCCGGTTAGTAAGGAGTAGGTGTAAGATGTTAGTAAGGAGTAGGTGTAAGATGTCCGGTTAGTAAGGAATGGGTGTAAGATGTCCGGTTAGTAAGGAGTAGGTGTAAGATGTTAGTAAGGAGTAGGTGTAAGATGTCTGGTTAGTAAGGAGTAGGTGTAAGATGTTAGTAAGGAATAGGTGTAAGTTGTCCGGTTAGTAAGGAGTTGGTGTAAGATGTTAGTAAGGAGTAGGTGTAAGATGTCCGGTTAGTAAGGAGTAGGTGTAAGATGTTAGTAAGGAGTAGGTGTAAGATGTCCGGTTAGTAAGGAGTAGGTGTAAGATGTTAGTAAGGAATAGGTGTAAGATGTCTGGTTAGTAAGGAGTGGGAGTAAGATGTCCGGTTAGTAAGGAGTAGGTGTAAGATGTCCGGTTAGTAAGGAGTAGGTGTAAGATGTTAGTAAGGAGTAGGTGTAAGATGTCCGGTTAGTAAGGAGTAGGTGTAAGATGTTAGTAAGGAATAGGTGTAAGATGTCCGGTTAGTAAGGAGTAGGTGTAAGATGTTAGTAAGGAGTAGGTGTAAGATGTCCGGTTAGTAAGGAGTAGGTGTAAGATGTTAGTAAGGAATAGGTGTAAGATGTCTGGTTAGTAAGGAGTGGGAGTAAGATGTCCGGTTAGTAAGGAGTGGGAGTAAGGTGTCTGGTTAGTAAGGAGTTGGTGTAAGATGTTAGTAAGGAGTAGGTGTAAGATGTTAGTAAGGAGTAGGTGTAAGATGTTAGTAAGGAGTTGGTGTAAGATGTCCGGTTAGTAAGGAGTAGGTGTAAGATGTCCGGTTAGTAAGGAGTAGGTGTAAGATGTTAGTAAGGAATAGGTGTAAGATGTCCGGTTAGTAAGGAGTAGGTGCAAGATGTCCGGTTAGTAAGGAATAGGTGTAAGATGTCCGGTTAGTAAGGAGTAGGTGTAAGATGTCCGGTTAGTAAGGAATAGGTGTAAGGTGTCCGGTTAGTAAGGAGTTGGTGTAAGATGTCCGGTTAGTAAGGAGTGGGAGTAAGGTGTCTGGTTAGTAAGGAGTTGGTGTAAGATGTTAGTAAGGAGTAGGTGTAAGATGTTAGTAAGGAGTAGGTGTAAGATGTTAGTAAGGAGTTGGTGTAAGATGTCCGGTTAGTAAGGAGTAGGTGTAAGATGTCCGGTTAGTAAGGAGTAGGTGTAAGATGTTAGTAAGGAGTAGGTGTAAGATGTCCGGTTAGTAAGGAATAGGTGTAAGATGTCCGGTTAGTAAGGAGTAGGTGTAAGATGTTAGTAAGGAGTAGGTGTAAGATGTCCGGTTAGTAAGGAGTAGGTGTAAGATGTTAGTAAGGAGTAGGTGTAAGATGTTAGTAAGAAGTCGGTGTAAGATGTTAGTAAGGAGTAGGTGTAAGATGTTAGTAAGGAGTAGGTGTAAGATGTTAGTAAGGAGTAGGTGTAAGATGTCCGGTTAGTAAGAAGTCAGTGTAAGATGTTAGTAAGGAGTAGGTGTAAGATGTTAGTAAGAAGTCAGTGTAAGATGTTAGTAAGGAGTAGGTGTAAGATGTTAGTAAGAAGTGTGTGTAAGATGTTAGTAAGGAGTAGGTGTAAGATGTTAGTAAGGAGTAGGTGTAAGATGTCCGGTTAGTAAGGAGTTGGTGTAAGATGTCCGGTTAGTACGGAGGACATTCTGGATGGACGGGATCCGTCCTGTTGATCACCTCGGTCAGGAGCCGTCTCATGGACGTGTTCTCCCCCAGCAGGTGGTAGATCTGCTCCTCGCTGTACATGGATCGGAAGCTCTTGCTGGGGCTGTTGAAGTACTTGGCCATCTGGGAGCTCTGGCTCTGCTCTTCCTCAAACCGCCGGGACTGCAGCAGCTGGAATCAAAGATACAACTGTAAGGAAGAGACGATACAGACCCTAGAACCAGGGGCAGAACGAGCTAATGGAACTGAGCTCCCGTCATCCCCAAACAGGCAATGGACCAACAGCTGAACATCCAAAAATGTATTAACCCATTAAGTGTCAGCGAGGTATCCAATGCATTGCTTTGAAATGCACTGGATTCCTCTCTGGCACTCAAAGGGTTAATGCTTTGAGTGGTTGAGGGGTATGCCATGCATTGCGGCACATGTCTCTGGCACTCGTGGTTAAAGGAACACCAGCACTTTCTAATAATGAATTCTCATTTACTTTAATCTGCACTGAAAATCCTCATGGCCATTATGAATCAATTCTGGGTGTATTAGTTCTCCGAAATGAATCTTTAATTAGCAACAGATACCACATCCATCACATGACTCTTGCCTGACTCCAGGATACCAAACTCCTCCCACTGGAATCAGAGTCTGGTATTCTGGGGGTCAGAATCAGGCCACCCCCGAGGACTGAATGTCCAGTTCTAAGTCGTTTTGGGGGAGCCAGATCCTTCAGAATTGATTCATATTGACTATTAGGTTTTTCTGCCCAAATTAAGGTAAGAGGGGAATTAGTAGAAGGAGGGGTTAGTGTTTCTTGAAACGACTGAGATGGTAGCCAAAAGGTACAGATATTCCCAGTGGTGTAACTACAAGAGGGTGCAGCTAGGCCCAGGATCCAAGTGGGAGAAGCCTCCACCTGCCTTCTCTTGTTGAAGCCACTTCAGGGACATAGTATTTCCCCACTCACACCCGTACACCCATATGTACCCTCCACCCACAAAACAATGAGTGGCACTGCCATAGTCCACCAACACCTGACATACTTGTGCGCCACCCACCTGGGCAACAATCACCCACCATAGGGTGACCACATTTCCATTCTGCTGTTCAGGGACACTACAGAGACCAGGGACCGGAGCATTCAGTCTCAGCCACTTTCACAAGTGCCGGGTCATGGGATTGTTGCAGCAGCGATCCCATTTACCAGCATTGTGAAAGAATGAATGAGGCAGTGTTCTGTGCTGGAGGCTGCCTAAATGCACGTGCATTTTGACCTGCTAAAATAAACTTTTTTTTTTTTTTTTTTTAAGACGCAACACTTTTTTTTTTTTAACAAAAATTTTATTTAAATAAAAAAAACATTTCAATAACCAAAATATGAAGTGTGATTGTTGAGGAGCCATGTAATACATTTATACACACCGCCAAATGTCATCAATAAAAAAGTGGACATAGGGTTTTTCACCCAGGGGGGACAGTGCCCACTTAAAACTGCCCATTTTGTAGGTATGACTGACTGGTCATATGTTTAATGCAGTCTCCATAAAAATTTAACCCATTGTGCCCAAAAGATCCCAAGAGAAAACAAAATGGCATTCTTTTTTTACATTTTTTTACCGTTTTCTTTAATTTTACTAAAATTAATGGGGGGCTATCCATATAAATGTGGTATCAAAAGAAAGCCCTATTTGTATGTAAAAAAACAGTATATAATTTTCATGGATAAAATAAAGTACTTAGAGGGAAAACACTTTTGAACAAAGATATAGTCAAAAAGGTCAGAATTGCTCCGATCCTTAAGTGAAATCCACCTCAGATTTTCCCGGTCCTTAAGGGGTTAACTATTTCTAGATGTTGAATTAAGGTAGCATCATCCACGTGAATAAACTACTTAGTTTTATTGGTTCTCAGTGTGTGCTTATTACATTTCTTTTGTTTTGCAGCTTCCTTAAGTGGAAGGGTATCCAAGGAACAGGCTGAAGGGTATCCAAGGAACGGGCTGAAGGGTATCCAAGGAACGGGCATCCAAGGAACGGGCTGAAGGGTATCCAAGGAACGGGCTGAAGGGTATCCAAGGAACAGGCTGAAGGGTATCCAAGGAACAGGCTGAAGAGTATCCAAGGAACGGGCTGAAGGGTATCCAAGGAACAGGCTGAAGGGTATCCAAGGAACGGGCTGAAGGGTATCCAAGGAACAGGCTGAAGGGTATCCAAGGAACAGGCTGAAGGGTATCCAAGGAACGGGCTGAAGGGTATCCAAGGAACGAGCTGAAGGGTATCCAAGGAACAGGCTGAAGAGTATCCAAGGAACGGGCTGAAGGGTATCCAAGGAACAGGCTGAAGGGTATCCAAGGAAAGGGCTGAAGGGTATCCAAGGAACAGGCTGAAGGGTATCCAAGGAACGTGCTGGAGGGTATCCAAGGAACGGGCTGAAGTGTATCCAAGGAACAGGCTGAAGAGTATCCAAGGAACGGGCTGAAGGGTATCCAAGGAACAGGCTGAAGGGTATCCAAGGAACGGGCTGAAGGGTATCCAAGGAACAGGCTGAAGAGTATCCAAGGAACGGGCTGAAGGGTATCCAAGGAACGGGCTGAAGGGTATCCAAGGAACGTGCTGAAGGGTATCCAAGGAACGGGCTGAAGGGTATCCAAGGAACGGGCTGAAGGGTATCCAAGGAATGTGCTGAAGGGTATCCAGGGAACGTGCTGAAGGGTATCCAAGGAATGTGCTGAAGGGTATCCAAGGAACGTGCTGAAGGGTATCCAAGGAATGTGCTGAAGGGTAACCAAGGAACAGGCTGAAGGGTATCCAAGGAACAGGCTGAAGAGTATCCAAGGAACGTGCTGAAGGGTATCCAAGGAACAGGCTGAAGGGTATCGAAGGAACGGGCTGAAGGGTATCCAAGGAATGTGCTGAAGGGTATCCAAGGAACAGGCTGAAGGGTATCCAAGGAACTGGCTGAAGGGTATCCAAGGAATGTGCTGAAGGGTATCCAAGGAACAGGCTGAAGGGTATCCAAGGAACGGGCTGAAGGGTATCCAAGGAAAGGGCTTTCCCCTAGAGACCCCAGTGTCAGAAAAGGGGTTTAATTAACTTTAAAGTTATGGGAATAGATTGGGTTCCACCTCAAGTTTCTAGGTATCGTAAATTGTGTGCCCAAGAGGCATACTGGATATATACACTGGGGTCTTTAGGGGAAATGGGTTTAAATGAGGAGATAGAGTTACAGTATATTAATTAAGTATATTAGTATGTGAGAGGTATTTTGGGTTGATAGGATATTTACTTATTTATCCTGTTCCGATTCACAAAATGGACTTTGGACTCCCTGGTTATTTATTTTGAGTGATTAATTGTTTGAAGGATTGGAAGTTTGTGTCAATTACAATCCCATTCTTTCCATTTGTATATCAGTGTATACATGGTCGGTAATGGGATCATTTACATATTAAAAGAATGGTTAATTTAATTTAATTTTGATGTTTAATTGTGAGGTCACATGGTGTGAAAATATATATGAAAAATAAAAAGTTAATTATATGTATTTGGGCTCTATTGTGAGGGTGGTTGTGTATGTATAGATGTGTTGATGGTGGGCTGATTATGTGTGGACTGCATTGGTTTTGTGCCAGTGTTGTGCTGGCATACTTTTTGGGTGCTCCACATAAGGATGTTGACTATTCCCATAAAAGTAGGTTTGCATGTGTGTTGTTTGTCTGAATGGGTTATTGGACATAGTGTTTACGCTTTAGGTTGGAATGTATAGTGTTTGTGTGAGTATGTGTGTTGTTTGTTTGGATGAGCTACTGGAGATGGTGTTTGCGTTTCAGGTTGGAGCGCATTGGGCTGTGTGTTCGCGCATGAGTGAAGATATTCCTTTGGGGATTGTTTGCGCATGCGTTGTTCATCGAAGCGAGTGACCGGAAGCAGTATTTGCGCTCCAGGATGAAACGCTTAATGTTTGCCTGTATGGCAAAGAAGACCGTGTATGCATGGGATATGGTGGAGGAATGGGATTTTTCGTTTTACACGTGAGTAATTGACACAGCTGTTGGAGTTTTGTACATTGTTTGTGTGCTATATAAACTCTAGAAAGCAAAACGGGCTTTTTTTGATTAGTTGGCTATTGAGAAAGTGGCAAGTTGCCACGAAACGCATTTAGCCTTATTTTACCATTATTTCAGCTTTATTTTGTGCAATTCTTGATTATTGTCTCTTAGATTTATTTGTATTGGAGGGGTATACTGAAGTTTTCCTCTTTTTTTATATTATAAAATAAAAGGACCCACTAGTTGGGATTTTTTTAGAATCAATATTGTGTTGATTTACCTGTGATTCAAAGTATATCCTTTTGCTATATATTAAAAGTTCACTGGCCTCGGTAAAATATTTATGTTTAAGAGCCCACTTTTATAGTGAGGTTTTGTACATTTAAAACCTGTATGGATGTCAATAAATGGTGAAGTTGGTCAATGGGTGTAGTGGTATTACAGTTTACACTAACCTGACCCTACCATACAAATCAAAGTAGAAGTGGGGATCGTATAAGCTGAGGAAGGAGTTGTGACCATGGAGGGGTTGTGACCATGAATGTAGCTGCATAGGAAGCTACAGCGAGATCCCACCTTCTCCAACATCAAGTAGGCAGTATTGGGATTGAATTCCAACAGCATAAGCAGCTATCGGAGCTTAGTGCATGTGTTGATGACGCGTCACATAAATATATAGACGCACCCACATGAATATGACATTGGCTCATTAAAGGGATAGTAATGTTTCACAATTAAAGCAGCTCCAATGAATCTTCATAGTATTTGAGCCATGAAGAGTGTCATTTCAGTACTGTCAGAGTTGTAGTTCAAGAGTAATTGAATGATAAAGTATCCCCCTCCCGCCTCTTTTACTTATGTAACACTGTTCAGCTCAGAGCACCAAGTCTGTCCGGGTGGATCACAGAGAGGGACAATCTTCAGTGATTATAAGGAAAAACCTGTCAAGGGGGCAGGGTTTTCCTTATAATCACAGTAAGAAGATTGTCCCTTGCTGTGACCTGTCCGGTCAAGAGACCAGATTCCACATCTGAGGGGAGGTGTCTTACACTAGGTAAAAGGGGCAGGAGGGGGAAACTTTATCATTCAATTACTCTTGTACTACAACTCTGACAGTATTGATATAACACTCTCCATGGCCCAAATACTATGAAGATTAATTGGCACTGCTTTTTGAAACGTTGCTAACCCTTTAAAATATATTTCCGTATGCAGATGAACCATTTGAATTAGTGAAAAACTTTAAACCTGTTGAACGCGTGGTGGATTCATGGTGATGTCTCTGTATTTACAGGGATATGAAGGTAAAGAAGGCTCAGTACACACTGCTGATATGTCATTAACACAAATATGACACAAGATGACCAAACTGGCCCCTTAGAGAACCTTAGTGTATCTTGACCCTGGAGTCATTCTGGGTCAAACCATCTGCATCATAAGGAATGTACATTTTTTCAAAAATACCCAATCAATTTAAATGGGGCTTTTAACCACTTGAATACTCTAGCATTCAAGGGGTTAAAATCCACATTTATATGTTCATTTGTACCCTTTGGTTCGTCCAGAATTTCACCTCTGTCTTATTCACTACGATCCTTAGTCACTAAATAAGCCTATATTTAGTAAACTGTGACAATTGTTTTTGGGCTATTTTTAAGGATGTTTGTCCCAAAATGGTTATGGTGGACAAATCTCTTTGCAAAACATCGGAGGCTGCTCTAGAATTCAACAGATTAAAGGGATAGTAATGTTTCAAAATAAAATCAGCTCCAATTAATCTTCATAGTATTTGGGCCACGGAGAGTGTTATTTCATTACTGACAGAGTTGTAGTATAAGGGTAATTGAATGATAAAGTATCCCCCTCCTGCCCCTTTTACTGATGTAACACTGATCACCTCAGAGCAGCAAGACTGTCCGAATGGATCACATAGAGGGACAATCTTCAGTGAGCATAAGGGAAAAACCTGTCAAGGGGGCAGGGTTTTCCTTATGATCACAGTAAGAAGATTGTCCCTTACTGTGATCTGTCCGGTCAAGAGGCCAGATTCCACATCTGAGGGGAGTTGTATTGCACAAGGTAAAAGGGGCAAGAGGAGGACACTTTATCATTCAATTACTCTTGAACTACAACTCTGACAGTACTGAAATAACACTCTCCATGGCCCAGATACTATGAAGATTAATTGGAGCTGCTTTTATTGTGAAACATTACTATCCCTTTAAGGGCTCGATTCAACTTTGTCCACAAAATATGGACGACCGGCAAAATAAATGTCTAAGTCGTATGGAGTAGACATTGCAGCTGTCGCCAGTGGATGTACGGTGTAAACATTGCAGCTGCCGCCAGTGGACGTACAGAGTAGACATTGCAGCTGTCGCCAGTGGATGTACGGTGTAAACATTGCTGCTGCCGCCAGCGGACGTATGGAGTAGACTTTGCTGATGCCGCCAGCGGAAATACGGAGTACACATTGCAGCTGCCGCCAGTGGACATATGGAGTAAACATTGCTGATGCCGCCAGCGGATGTACAGAGTAGACATTGCTGATGCCGCTAGAGGACGTATGGACTAGACATTGCAGCTGCCACCAGCGGACTTACGGAGTAGGCATTGCTGATGCCACCAGAGGACGTATGGAGTAGACATTGCAGCTGCTGCCAGCGGACGTATGGAGTAGACATTGCAGCTGCTGCCAGCGGACGTATGGAGTAGACATTGCAGCTGCCTCTAGCGGACGTATGGAGTAGACATTGCAGCTGCCGCTAGCGGACGTACGGAGTAGACATTACAGAAGAAAGAAGATTACAAAGAACAGAAGAAGGAAAATTGAGAAGATGGACAGTAGCTGACCAGAGTGCTGATATCAGGGTTACTTGTGTGTGTTCATTGTCAATGGCTGTTTTGTAACTTAGTCGGATTAACCCTGTGAGTGTCAGGGGGAGTACACATACCCCACTGGCACTCATAGGGTTAATTTTTTCAGTCCTTTGGATGTATTTATATGGCGCTTATGGCCCTATATAAATACATCCACTGGTAACTTATACTTTTTTTCACTTTGAGTTCCTGAATTGGCACTTTTTAAACCCGTTAAGGGACTCTGCAGCCAGAAAAAACTGGGTGCAGATTGTTGCACAATAAAGTGGGTCCCTTAACGGATCTTAGTGCCCAAAACATGGAACTGAATGGCATATTTCATCATTTTTTTCAACTGGCGAAAATTCCCGCACATTTATTGCCCAATGTGTTTTTTTAATCCCAAATTTTTTCAAAGCACACGTAATGGAATAGGTTACCAAGCTTGAACAAATACCGTTGGCTGTTTTTTTGGTGTCAGGGGGTGTTGAATAGAGCCCTACATGTCATATTTAGCTTAAAGGGATAGTAATGTTTCATAATAAAAGTAGCTCTAATTAATCATCATAATATTTGGACTTTGGAGAGTGTTATTTCAATTAGAGTTGTAGTACAACAGTAATTCAATGACAAAGTATCCCCCTCCTGCCCCTTTTACTGATGTAACACTGCTCAGCCAGATCAGAAGGGAGGTGCCCAGGTAGACTGCAGAGAGGGACAATCTTCAATTAAGGTAAGGGAAAAACCTGAAAAACTTGTCAAGGGGGGCAGGGCTTTCATTGTTCTCATAGGAAGAAGATTGTCCCCTTCTGTTATCTGTCTGGTCTATGGCCTGGATTCCACATCTGAGAAGAGATGGCTTACACTAGGTAAAAGGGGCGGGAGGGGAACTTTGCTTGTGAATATCTCTCAAACCATGAAGGTTTGAGAGATAACACTTACATCGTTCTTCATGTTTTTTTAATGCCTACAAAATAAAATAAAGATAAAATGTAGTATTACTATCCCTTTAACAGAATAGGCTAGAGAATCTGATCATGTATAGCTTGGAGGAGAGAAGAGAGAGAGGGGATATGATAGAAACATTCACATACATGAAGGGATCCAACAAAGTGCAGGAGGGAAGTACATTCAAAGGAGTAAAAATGTTAGGACAAGAGGCTATAGTCTTTTATGTAATGTAAGAAAGTTTTACTTCACTGAGAGGGTAGTAGATAAGTGGAATAGCCTACCAGCAGAAGGGGTAGAGGTTAATACAGCGAGGGAATGTAACCAGGCATGGGATAGGCATAAGGCTGTCTTGAACATAAGACAAAACCAAGAACCAGATAAGGATTGAGGCTTTTACAGTAGTAAAAGTTGGAAGATTAGATGGACCTAATTGTTCTTATCTCCTGTCATATTCTATGTTTATAACGGTACCTGTGGGATGAAGATGAGGCAGTTGATGGCGGTTGTACAAACAAGGATGCTTCCTGATGTTATTCCATAGACCAGGCTGGGCCTCGTGTGGAGGAAGCGATTAACCAGGAACACAGTAAGGGTGGCCACTATCACCACACCGCTCCCAACCATTATTGCTAAGGATTGATTGACAGGCGGAGAGCTGATGTTATTGGTCAGACCTGCCAAATAACTGCCGTAAATCAGAAGGGCACCCTAAGGGGAACAGACCAGAGCAGATTACGAATGATAATCAACTGTAAAAGCACTTCAGGACATACTTGGAAATGAGAGAAATCTCAGTTTATTCCTCCTGGTAAAACATTTTCTAGATCAATAAATAAATAACTGGAGGAACAACTGTGCTTATTACTATGTAATGCAATAGGACAGTAGGGGTGCGGACTTAAAGATGATCCTGTAATTGTTCCGCTATACAGTGAGACATACGTTGAAGAGAAAGCACAAATCTTAATGCAGATTAAATAGAATCTCCTGAGCTCTGACCTAGGAGGCTGATTACCATGAAATAACGAGGCAATTCTGTAGCACCCCAACTGCATCATAGGGAATTTAAATGGGGCTTTTACTCATTAGCAATGGGAATGTTGGGAAGTTTTTACTTTTTTCCTATTGCACCAGAATTGCTGCAGTTCTGCCTCAAACATCAACCTCGGTGTGTTTTTCAGTTTAAAAGGGAACTATCCCCCCAAATAAAGTCTCCCCACAACAATTATCTATCTAGCAATAAGCTTAACAATAGTAGTATTAAAGTGATAGTAATGTTTCACAAAAACAGCAGCACCAATTAATCTTCATAGTATTTGAGCTATAGAGAGTGTAATTTCAATTCTGTCAGAGTTGTAGTTCAAGAGTAATTGAATGATAAAGTTTCCCCTCCCTCCCCTTTTACCTAGTTTAAGACACCTCCCCTCAGATGTGGAATGCAGTCCATAGACCAGACAGATAACAGCAGGGGACAATCTTCTTCCTATGAGAACAATGAAAGCCCTGCCCCCTTGACAAGTTTTTCAGCTTTTTTCCCTTACCTTAATTGAAGATTGTCCCTCTCTGAAGTCTACCTGGACACCTCCCTTCTGATCTGGCTGAGCAGTGTTACATCAGTAAAAGGGTCGGGGGGATACTTTGTCATTGAATTACTCTTGTACTACAACTCTGACAGAATTGAAATAACACTCTCCAAAGTCCAAATACTATGATGATTAATTACAGCTGCTTTTATTATGAAACATTACTATCCCTTTAACTAGCACAATAACAGTGTAACTGAGAAATTCTACTTGTGCCGAGACTAACAGCCAGGCCGTGGCACATCCATCTTTGCATGGTACCTTTAGGTACCAGAAGGGACTGACGGTGCAGGAGCACAGTTGCCTCTAAAGCGCTGTTGCCTGGCCGTCAGTCTCGGCAGAAGTAGGATTTCTCAGTAACGCGGTAATTATGCTGGCTGTGGCTTAACAATAGGGGTCTCAGGGGTCGCACCTGTGACCAGGCCCACCACTCCAGGGACCTGGCTGCCCCCTGCGACCCCACCGCCCTGCGCCAGTAGCAAACAGCTGAGGTCTGTGCTTTCTTTCGCACAGACCTCTAGCAAATGAGGCTCCCTCTTCAGCACACTAGTAGTAATGCAGAGCGTTAATGAAGAAAGGACCGGGCGGGAGCTCCAGCTGAAGAGGTCTGTGCAGAAGGAGGCATGCCGCTGGAGCACCAGGGATGTAGGAGATGGGCACGGGGGGAGTGTCACTGGAGACAATGTGGGCAATGCGGTGGCAACTGGGGCAATGTGGTGGCAATTGGGTGCAATACGGAGGCAATTAGGGGTGATGTGGAGGCAATTGGGGGGGGGCAATGTGGTTGGGGGGCCCATGGCAATTTTTGCACCATGGAACGGTGGCTTCTAGTTACGCCTCTGTATGCTGGCGAATACTACTATTGTTCATCTTATTGCTAGATGGGTAATTGTTCGGGGGAGACTTTATTTGGGGAGAAGGTACACTAATAGCTAAAAAATTAACTGGGTTCCTACACATTTAACCCCTTAAGGACCCATGACGTGCCAGGGACGACACAGGAAAACTTCCATTAAAGTTGCACAAAAACACTAGTCACGATTAATCTTCATAGTATTTGAGCCATGGAGAGTGTTATTTCAATACTGTCAAGAGCTGTAGTTCAAGAATAATTGAATGATAAAGTATCCTCTCCCGACCCTTTTACCTAGTGTAAGTCACCTCCCCTCAGATGTGGAATCTTGTTGTAAGACCAGACAGATAACAGTAAGGCACAATCTTCTTACTGTGAGAACAATGAAATCCCTGTCCCCTTTGACAGGTTTTTCAGCTTAATTGAATATTGTCCCTCTCTGCAATCTACCTGGACACTCCCTGCTGCTCTGAGGTGAGCAGTGTTACAGCAGTAGAAAGGGCGGGAGGGGGATACTTTATCATTCAATTACTCTTGTACTACAACTCTGACAGTACTGAAATAACACTCTCCAAAGTCCAAATACTATGATGATTAATTAGAGCTGCTTTTATTATGAAACATTACTGTCTCTTTAAGGAGCCATGATGATCCTGTCATGTCATGGAACTCAGGGGTCCACACACGGCTGCACGCTGTTCAGGGACCACTGATTCCATTTGGCAAAAAAAAAAAAAAAAATGCCCCGCTGGTCCTTAAGGGGTTAAAGGAACAGTCATAGGTCATGATGTAATAATAAAATTCTCAGTAATGCCCTGCCCACCAGCCATGCCCCCTAACAGCACTCCCTAAACCAGTGGTTCTCAATCTTTTTTTTAGATAAAGGCACCTCTAACACAAAGTGTCATGGCACCCTGGTTGAGATTCACTGCCTTAAACCAAAAGGGTCCCTCTTTAGGAATCTGAAATGTTGGGAGGTGCGGGGATCACCCCCCCCCCCCAAATGGCTGATAGGAGACCAGGATTTTTACTAAACCTCTCCTAATAGGAGCAGTCGTTGTAAAATGTGATCATTGCCATTTAACCCCTTAAAGGGATAGTAATGTTTCATAATAAAAGCAGCTCTAATTAATCATCATAGTATTTGGACTTTGGAGAGTGTTATTTCAATTCTGTCAGAGTTGTAGTTCAAGAGTAATAGAATGATAAAGTATCCCCCTCCCGCCCCTTTTACTGATGTAACACTGCTCAGCCAGATCAGAAGGGAGGTGCCCAGGTAGACTGCAGAGAGGGACAATCTTCAATTAAGATAAGGGAAAAACCTGAAAAACTTGTCAAGGGGGGCAGGGCTTTCATTGTTCTCATAGGAAGAAGATTGTCCCCTGCTGTTATCTGTCTGGTCTATGGACTGGATTCACATCTGAGAAGAGATGGCTTACACTAGGTAAAAGGGGCGGGAGGGGAAAGTTTGCTTGTGAATATCTCATAAACCATAAAGGTCTGAGAGATAAGACTTATATCGCTCTTCATGTTTTTAATGCCTACAAAATAAAATAAAGATAAAACAAAGTATTACTATCCCTTTAATGAGCGTCCGATCCAAGGGTGAGTGGCCGTTAAGGACCACAGCACCGATTCTTAATGCACAGACATACGTGATGGTCCTGGCATGTCATGTGACGCTAATGTGTTAAAGGGGAAGAAACTTTTTCTAATAATAGCAACAACCTATTTACCTCACTGTGGACAGAAAATTCTAATGACCCCTATCCTTGTGCCTTCGTTCAAAAAGAACCTATTTAACCCTTTAAGGATCAGAGGTGTGTGCAATGCATTGCAGAGCAATGCATTGCACACCCCTCTGGTTATTAAAGGGTTAAGAATACCATGTGCAGTGGGCAGAGCTTGTGTCCCATTGTCCCGCTAGCAAATGTCCTGTCCGCTTCCATGGAGGTGACATCCAGGACTGGATGATGATATAATCTCTTTAATTAAGGAGTAGGAAAAAATTAATGAAGGTCATTTGTATTCTATGGCCACAGTAAAGTAAGAGGGGGTTATCATTAGAAGATATTACTTTCCCTTTAAATGTGTCTCATGCCTAAGCCAGTATACACAGCAGAGTCATATGAGAGAGACAAGAACCAATCAGCAGTCTCCGATAGAAGGGATCATTTCCTACCTTGGAGCCAACAAGGAGACCAGTCCAGAGATCTCCGTACACAGAAGCACAGAAGTCTGTTCGGGAGACTGCGCCAAATGTCCCCCGAGCTGTAGACTGAAAGAGGGAAAGAGAGGAGTCTGATGGATGGGAATGGAAGTTATTCATTGAGTCAACTATGGGGTCATCTGTCATTGGAGTCAACTAACCAGTGTCCTGAATTCAGAGTTCATTATAGTATAGTGTATACTGGTACCAGTCCATTAGAGTTTAGTGTATACTGGTACCAGTCCATTAGAGTTTAGTGTATACTGGTACCAGTCCATTACAGTTTAGTGTATACTGGTACCAGTCCATTAGAGTTTAGTGTATACTGGTACCAGTCCATTAGAGTTTAGTGTATACTGGTTCCAGTCCATTAGAGTTTAGTGCATACTGGTACCAGTCCATTAGAGTTTAGTGTATACTGGTACCAGTCCATTAGAGTTTAGTGTATACTGGTTCCAGTCCATTAGAGTTTAGTGTATACTGGTACCAGTCCATTAGAGTTTAGTGTATACTGGTACCAGTCCATTAGAGTTTAGTGTATACAGGTTCCAGTCCATTAGAGTTTAGTGCATGCTGGTACCAGTCCATTAGAGTATAGTGTATACTGGTACCGGTCCATTAGAGTTTAGTGTATACTGGTACCAGTCCATTATAGTTTAGTGTATACTGGTACCAGTCCATTATAGTTTAGTGTATACTGGTACCAGTCCATTAGAGTTTAGTGTATACAGGTTCCAGTCCATTAGAGTTTAGTGCATACTGGTACCAGTCCATTAGAGTTTAGTGTATACTGGTACCAGTCCATTACAGTTTAGTGTATACTGGTACCAGTCCATTACAGTTTAGTGTATACTGGTACCAGTCCATTAGAGTTTAGTGTATACAGGTTCCAGTCCATTAGAGTTTAGTGTATACTGGTACCAGTCCATTATAGTTTAGTGTATACTGGTACCAGTCCATTATAGTTTAGTGTATACTGGTACCAGTCCAGTAGAGTTTAGTGTATACTGGTTCCAGTCCATTAGAGTTTAGTGTATACTGGTACCAGTCCATTAGAGTTTAGTGTATACTGGTACCAGTCCATTACAGTTTAGTGTATACTGGTACCAGTCCATTACAGTTTAGTGTATACTGGTACCAGTCCATTAGAGTTTAGTGTATACAGGTTCCAGTCCATTAGAGTTTAGTGCATACTGGTACCAGTCCATTAGAGTTTAGTGTATACAGGTACCAGTCCATTAGAGTTTAGTGTATACAGGTACCAGTCCATTAGAGTTTAGTGTATACTGGTACCAGTTCATTAGAGTTTAGTGTATACTGGTACCAGTCCATTATAGTTTAGTGTATACTGGTACCAGTCCATTATAGTTTAGTGTATACTAGTACCAGTCCATTATAGTTTAGTGTATACTGGTACCAGTCCATTAGAGTTTAGTGTATACTGGTACCAGTCCATTAGAGTTTAGTGTATACTGGTACCAGTCCATTATAGTTTAGTGTATACTGGTACCAGTCCATTATAGTTTAGTGTATACTGGTACCAGTCCATTATAGTTTAGTGTATACTAGTACCAGTCCATTAGAGTTTAGTGCATACTGGTACCAGTTCAGTAGAGTTTAGTGTATACTGGTACCAGTCCAGTAGAGTTTAGTGTATACTGGTACCAGTCCATTAGAGTTTAGTGTATACTGGTACCAGTCCATTAGAGTTTAGTGTATACTGGTACCAGTTCAGTAGAGTTTAGTGTATACTGGTACCAGTCCAGTAGAGTTTAGTGTATACTGGTACCAGTCCATTGGAGTTTAGTGCATACTGGTACCAGTTCAGTAGAGTTTAGTGTATACTGGTACCAGTCCATTAGAGTTTAGTGTATACAGGTTCCAGTCCATTAGAGTTTAGTGCATACTGGTACCAGTCCATTAGAGTTTAGTGTATACTGGTACCAGTCCATTAGAGTTTAGTGTATACTGGTACCAGTCCATTAGAGTTTAGTGTATACTGGTACCAGTCCATTACAGTTTAGTGTATACTGGTACCAGTCCATTACAGTTTAGTGTATACTGGTACCAGTCCATTAGAGTTTAGTGTATACAGGTTCCAGTCCATTAGAGTTTAGTGCATACTGGTACCAGTCCATTAGAGTTTAGTGTATACTGGTACCAGTCCATTAGAGTTTAGTGTATACAGGTTCCAGTCCATTAGAGTTTAGTGCATACTGGTACCAGTCCATTAGAGTATAGTGTATACTGGTACCAGTCCATTATAGTTTAGTGTATACTGGTACCAGTCCATTATAGTTTAGTGTATACTGGTACCAGTCCATTAGAGTTTAGTGTATACAGGTTCCAGTCCATTAGAGTTTAGTGCATACTGGTACCAGTCCATTAGAGTTTAGTGTATACTGGTACCAGTCCATTACAGTTTAGTGTATACTGGTACCAGTCCATTACAGTTTAGTGTATACTGGTACCAGTCCATTAGAGTTTAGTGTATACAGGTTCCAGTCCATTAGAGTTTAGTGTATACTGGTACCAGTCCATTATAGTTTAGTGTATACTGGTACCAGTCCATTATAGTTTAGTGTATACTGGTACCAGTCCAGTAGAGTTTAGTGTATACTGGTTCCAGTCCATTAGAGTTTAGTGTATACTGGTACCAGTCCATTACAGTTTAGTGTATACTGGTACCAGTCCATTACAGTTTAGTGTATACTGGTACCAGTCCATTAGAGTTTAGTGTATACAGGTTCCAGTCCATTAGAGTTTAGTGCATACTGGTACCAGTCCATTAGAGTTTAGTGTATACAGGTACCAGTCCATTAGAGTTTAGTGTATACAGGTACCAGTCCATTAGAGTTTAGTGTATACTGGTACCAGTTCATTAGAGTTTAGTGTATACTGGTACCAGTCCATTATAGTTTAGTGTATACTGGTACCAGTCCATTATAGTTTAGTGTATACTAGTACCAGTCCATTAGAGTTTAGTGTATACTGGTACCAGTCCATTATAGTTTAGTGTATACTAGTACCAGTCCATTAGAGTTTAGTGCATACTGGTACCAGTTCAGTAGAGTTTAGTGTATACTGGTACCAGTCCAGTAGAGTTTAGTGTATACTGGTACCAGTCCATTAGAGTTTAGTGTATACTGGTACCAGTCCATTAGAGTTTAGTGTATACTGGTTCCAGTCCATTAGAGTTTAGCGTATACTGGTACCAGTTCATTAGAGTTTAGTGTATACTGGTACCAGTTCATTAGAGTTTAGTGTATACTGGTACCAGTTCAGTAGTGTTTAGTGTATACTGGTTCCAGTCCTTTAGAGTTTAGTGTATACTGGTACCAGTTCAGTAGAGTTTAGTGTATACTGGTACCAGTTCAGTAGAGTTTAGTGTATACTGGTACCAGTTCAGTAGAGTTTAGTGTATACTGGTTCCAGTCCAGTAGAGTTTAGTGTATACTGGTACCAGTCCATTAGAGTTTAGTGTATACTGGTTCCAGTTCAGTAGAGTTTAGTGTACACTGGTTCCAGTTCAGTAGTGTACAGTAAGTTTGGTGTCTCACCCTTATGCTGGCAGTCGCACTCCGGACACAGAGAACAGGGTCAGACAGAACCCAGGTGAGGAGTAAAAGGGTGTCAGCAAACAGGAGCATGGCCACCAAGATCAGCAGGGTCATGTCCTTAATGATCTGCAGGACAGAGAATAGGGACGGGTGAGCAGGACCTCTCATCACCAGCACAAGAAGGTCAGTACTACTTTCCCCCTCCCCTACAAGATGGTCAGTATGTAATACCTCCCACCTACCCTACAAGAAGGTCCGTAATACCTCCCACCTACCCTACAAGAAGGACAGTAATACCTCCCAACTCCCTACAAGAAGGACAGTAATACCTCCCACCTCCCCTACAAGAAGGACATTAATACCTCCCACCTCCCCTACAAGAAGGACAGTAATATCTCTCACCTCCCCTACAAGAAGGCAGGGGAGGGCTGGCAACATTTGGCCTGGGGGGCAAATTTAATCAAGTGGCCCATTTCCACTATCGCTCCAGCCCTCCATCCCACTCCACCCCCTTCTGTTGAGTTCATAACTTTCATTAATGTTGTGAAGTAACACAAGTATCAGCCGAAGAAGACTGGAGTTGTAGTCCAACGACAGTTGAAGGGCCACAGATTTCACATTATTTATGCAACAGGGTAAATCAGCATACAAAACCTGCAGGCAACCTGTGACCCTCCAGCTGTGTTGTACTGCAACTCCTATCAACTTTATCCCAATGTTGCCAAGTTCAGGATGATGGGAGTTGTAGTCCAAAACTTTTGGAGGGCTACATGCTTCCTATCACTTGTGTAGGGGGACAAGTCAGTGTACAGCAGTTGTGGGCAATCTGTGATACTCCAGCAATGTTGGACTACAGGGTTAAGTTCAAATAAAACAGTGTTTAATGTGGAGTGTCAACATTTCAGTGCAGCCATGTGCTGATGAAAGTGAACATGGCTGCACTGAAGCATTGACACCACATTAAACACTTAACCTTGCAGTTGCTGGTTGATTAAAGTTTGGTGTGTATATATATATATATATATATATATATATATATATATATATATACACACTAGTATAAAAGCCCGTGTACATGGGTCAAGGTCCAAGTGATGTTAACCCTTTGAGTGCCAGAGGGGTACCCCTCTGTTACTCAAAGGGTTAGGAGGTTGGTCCTGCTCTGCGTCCTGCGGCCGACTTAGTTATGCGGTGTAGAGACTGCCTGAAGGCACAGAATGCTCCCAGTGCTTTCTGCGGGTTCTAGCAGTCTCTACTGCACATGACGGCTTCTGACAGACATCCTAGCGAATTATTATATAGGATATATGATATATATATATATATATATATATATATATATATATATATATATATATATATATAAGCAGGGCTCAAAATTTCCACTCGCCACTAGCCAATGGCGAGTTAAAATTTAGCCCTGGCGAGTAGAAATTCAGCCCTGGTGGGTATGTTATGGATTGCAGTGGTGAGTAACTTTTCAGGTCTGGCTAGTAGCAAGGGACTTCCAATTTTAAGCCCTGATATATTTTTTATATATATATATATATATATATATATATATATATATATATATATATATATATACACACACATACCACCTCTTGATTCCCCCTTTTGCCTCTTTCTTCCCCTCTTGATTCCCACCTCTTGCTTTGTTCTCCCCATCTTGACTCTTAAGCCTCCTCCCTTTGCCTTTTTCTCTCCCTTTTGAACCCCCTTTCTTCCCCTCCTTGACTCTTGATCCCCCTTTTGCCTCTTTCTCCCCTCCTGATCCTTTTGCCTCATGATCCCCCCTCAATTTGTCTCTTTTTTCCCCCCTCTTGACCCTCTCTGCCTCTTTCACCTGCTCTTGATGCCCCCTGTTGCCAAGTTGCCTCTCTTTACCCCTCTTGATCTTCCTTTTGCCATTCTCCCCCTCCTGATCCCCCATTTTGCCTCTCCCCCCTTGCCTCTCTCTCCCCTTCTGCCTCTTTCTCCCCCTCTTGATCCTCCTCCTTTTGCCTTTTTCTCCCCACCATTTCCCCCTCTTTTGATCCCCTCCTTTGCCTCTTTCTCCCCCTCTTTGACTCTTGATCCCCCCTTTGCCTGTCTCTCTCCTTCTTGACTCTTGATTCCACCCTTCCTTTTGCCTCTTTTCTCCCTCTTGACCCCCCTCTGCCTCTCACCCACTCTTATTGCCCCCTGTTGATTCTCCCCCTTTTGTCTTCCTCCCCCTTACCTCTCTTTACCCCTCTTGATTTGAATGCTCCCCCTTTTGCCTTTCTCCCCCTTACCTTTCTTTACTGCTCTTGATTTGAATGCTCCCCCTTTTGCCTTTCTCCCCCTTACCTTTCTTTACTACTATTGATTTGAATGCTCCCCCTTTTGCCTTTCTCCCCATTTTGATTGACCTTTTTACCTGTTTTCCCCCTTTTCCCTGTGACCACACTGTTTGTCGACTGGCTTCTGCTGACTGACTGCTCCCGCTGGCCTCCCGCTCAGATAAGCTCTCTCGTCTCCTCTGCAGTTGAGTTAGGTGCGGCCGCCGGTGGGCCGGCCTACCCGGTGCGCAGCAGACGCAGGGCTCGTCACTGAGTCTATACCCGGCCTGCCCCCACTCACTAGACGCGGCCAGGCGCCAGAGGATACATTTAATTGGACTGGAGCTTTTTGTTAACCCTTTGAGCGCCAGAGTGGTACGACCGCTCTGGCGCTCAAAGGGTTAAGAAGCAAATATATCCTCAATTTGGCGCCCCAGCACAAGACTTTGGGCTCCGCTTTGGCCCGCAGCCACACTGACAGTCACACTTCTCCTGATTTTTTTTTTTTTTAACAAGGCAGCCCGCTACACGCGCTGGCCCTGCGGCCCGGGGGGCAATTGCCCCCCTGCCCCCCGGGCCAGCCCGCCCCTGCAAGAAGGTAGTATGTAATACCCCCCACCTCCCCTACAAGATGGTCAGTAATATCACTTCCCATAGAAAATGATCAGTAATACCTCTCTCTTCCCATACAAGTAGGTCAGTAATCCCCTCCTTTCCCCTACAAGAACTTCAGTAATACCTCCCACCTCCCCCTCGAGATCATCAGTAATACCTCCCACCCCCCCTACAAGAAAGTCAGTAATACCTTCCATTTCTCCCACAAGAAGGATAGTGATATTTGCCGTCTCCCCCAGAAGACGTTCAATAATACCACCTATAGCCCCTACAAGACATTCAATAATACCACCCATAGCCCCTACAAGACGATCAATAATACCACCTATAGCCCCTACAAGACATTCAATAATACCTCCCATCGCCCATACAAGAACTTCAGTAATAACACCCATCACCCCTACAAGAACTTCAGTAATAACACCCATCACCCATACAAGAGCTTCAATAATACCTACCAATCCCATAGCTCCTGCAAGAACTTCAGTAATACCTCCCATTGCCCTTACATGAACTTCAATAATACCACCCAGAGCCCCTACAAGATGATCAATAATACCACCTATAGCCCCTACAAGACATTCAATAATACCACCCATAGCCCCTACAAGACATTCAATAATACCACCCATAGCCCCTACAAGACATTCAATAATACCACCTATAGCCCCTACAAGATGTTCAATAATACCACCCATAGCCCCTACAAGACATTCAATAATACCACCCATAGCCCCTACAAGACGTTCAATAATACCACCCAGAGCCCCTACAAGACGTTCAATAATACCACCCATAGCCCCTACAAGACGTTCAATAATACCACCCATAGCCCCTACAAGAACTTCAATAATACCACCCATAGCCCCTACAAGACGTTCAGTAATACCACCTATAGCCCCTACAAGACATTCAATAATACCACCTATAGCCCCTACAAGACGTTCAATAATACCACCCATAGCCCCTACAAGACATTCAATAATACCACCCATAGCCCCTACAAGACGTTCAATAATACCACCCATAGCCCCTACAAGACGTTCAATAATACCACCCATAGCCCCTACAAGACGTTCAATAATACCACCTATAGCCCCTACAAGACGTTCAATAATACCACCCAGAGCCCCTACAAGACGTTCAATAATACCACCCAGAGCCCCTACAAGACGTTCAATAATACCACCCAGAGCCCCTACAAGACGTTCAATAATACCACCCAGAGCCCCTACAAGAAGGTCAGTAATATCTTGCATCTCCTGCAAAAGATCAGTAATACCTGCTATCTCCCCCACAAGAAGGTATCTTATACACCCTATCTCACCCACAAGACGTTATGTGATAAACCCTGTCTCACCCACAAGAAGGCAAGTGATACATCCTATCTCTCCTGCAAGAATGTGTGTGACACAACTTATCTCACCTACAACAAGGTATGTGATACACCCTATCTCGCCCACCAGAAGGTATGTGATACACCCTATCTCACCCACAAGAAGGTATGTGATGCATCCTATCTCATCCACAAGAAGGTATGTGATACACCCTATCTCACCCACAAGAAGGTATGTGATACACCCTATCTCACCCACAAGAAGGTATGTGATACACCCTATCTCGCCTACAAGAAGGTATGTGATACACCCTGTTGTGCCTACATGAAGGTATATGATACACCCTGTCTTGCCCACAAGAAGGTATGTGATACACCTTATCTCGCCCACAAGAAGTTATGTGATACACCCTATCTCACCCACATGAAGGTACGTGATACACCCTATATCACCAACAAGAAGGTATGTGATACACCCTATCTCACCCACATGAAGGTATGTGATACACCCTATCTCACCCACATGAAGGTACGTGATACACCCTATATCACCAACAAGAAGGTATGTGATACACCCTATCTCACCCCACAAGAAGGTATGTGATACACCCTATCTCACCCACATGAAGGTACGTGATACACCCTATCTCACCCACATGAAGGTACGTGATACACCCTATCTCACCCACATGAAGGTACGTGATACACCCTATATCACCAACAAGAAGGTATGTGATACACCCTATCTCACCCACAAGAAGGTATGTGATACACCCTATCTCACCCACAAGAAGGTATGTGATACACCCTATCTCACCCACAAGAAGGTATGTGATACACCCTATCTCACCCACAGGAAGGTATGTGATACATCCTATCTCACCCACAAGAAGGTACGTGATACACCCTATCTCACCCACAAGAAGGTATGTGATGCATCCTATCTCACCCACAAGAAGGTATGTGATACACCCTATCTCACCCACAAGAAGGTATGTGATACACCCTATCTCACCCACAAGAAGGTATGTGATACACCCTATCTCGCCTACAAGAAGGTATGTGATACACCCTGTTGTGCCTACATGAAGGTATATGATACACCCTGTCTTGCCCACAAGAAGGTATGTGATACACCTTATCTCGCCCACAAGAAGTTATGTGATACACCCTATCTCACCCACATGAAGGTACGTGATACACCCTATATCACCAACAAGAAGGTACGTGATACACCCTATCTCACCCACATGAAGGTATGTGATACACCCTATCTCACCCACATGAAGGTACGTGATACACCCTATATCACCAACAAGAAGGTATGTGATACACCCTATCTCACCCCACAAGAAGGTATGTGATACACCCTATCTCACCCACATGAAGGTACGTGATACACCCTATCTCACCCACATGAAGGTACGTGATACACCCTATCTCACCCACATGAAGGTACGTGATACACCCTATCTCACCCACATGAAGGTACGTGATACACCCTATATCACCAACAAGAAGGTATGTGATACACCCTATCTCACCCACAAGAAGGTATGTGATACACCCTATCTCACCCACAAGAAGGTATGTGATACACCCTATCTCACCCACAAGAAGGTATGTGATACACCCTATCTCACCCACAGGAAGGTATGTGATACATCCTATCTCACCCACAAGAAGGTACGTGATACACCCTATCTCACCCACAAGAAGGTATGTGATACATCCTATATCACCCACAAGAAGGTATGTGATGCACCCTATCTCACCCACATGAAGGTACATGATACACCCTATCTCCCCCACAGGAAGGTATGTGATACACCCTATCTCACCCACAAGAAGGTATGTGATACACCCTATCTCACCCACAAGAAGGTATGTGATACACCCTATCTCACCCACAAGAAGGTATGTGATACATCCTATCTCACCCACAGGAAGGTATGTGATGCATCCTATCTCACCTACAAGAAGGTATGTGATACATCCTATCTCACCCACAGGAAGGTATGTGATACACCCTATCTCACCCACAAGAAGGTATGTGATGCATCCTATCTCACCCACAAGAAGGTATGTGATACACCCTATCTCACCCACAGGAAGGTATGTGATACACCCTATCTCACCCACAAGAAGGTATGTGATGCATCCTATCTCACCCACAGGAAGGTATGTGATACACCCTATCTCACCCACATGAAGGTACGTGATACACCCTATCTCACCCACAAGAAGGTATGTGATACATCCTATGTCACCCACAAGAAGGTATGTGATGCATCCTATCTCACCCACAAGAAGGTATGTGATACACCCTATCTCACCCACATGAAGGTACGTGATACACCCTATCTCACCCACAAGAAGGTATGTGATGCACCCTATCTCACCCACATGAAGGTACGTGATACATCCTATCTCACCCACAAGAAGGTACGTGATACACCCTATCTCACCCACAAGAAGGTACGTGATACACCCTATCTCACCCACAAGAAGGTATGTGATACACCCTATCTCACCCACAAGAAGGTATGTGATACACCCTATCTCACCCACATGAAGGTACGTGATACACCCTATCTCACCCACAAGAAGGTATGTGATACACCCTATCTCACCCACAAGAAGGTATGTGATACACCCTATCTCACCCACAAGAAGGTACGTTATACACCCTATATCACCCACAAGAAGGTATGTGATACACCCTATCTCACCAACAAGAAGGTATGTGATACACCCTATCTCACCCACAAGAAGGTATGTGATACACCCTATCTCACCCACAAGAAGGTATGTGATACACCCTATCTCACCCACAAGAAGGTATGTGATACACCCTATCTCACCCACAAGAAGGTATGTGATGCATCCTATCTCACCCACAAGAAGGTATGTGATACACCCTATTTCACCCACAGGAAGGTATGTGATACACCCTATCTCACCCACAGGAAGGTATGTGATGCATCCTATCTCACCCACAGGAAGGTATGTGATACACCCTATCTCACCCACATGAAGGTACGTGATACACCCTATCTCACCCACAAGAAGGTATGTGATACATCCTATGTCACCCACAAGAAGGTATGTGATGCATCCTATCTCACCCACAAGAAGGTATGTGATACACCCTATCTCACCCACATGAAGGTACGTGATACACCCTATCTCACCCACAAGAAGGTACGTGATGCACCCTATCTCACCCACATGAAGGTACGTGATACATCCTATCTCACCCACAAGAAGGTACGTGATACACCCTATCTCACCCACAAGAAGGTACGTGATACACCCTATCGCACCCACAAGAAGGTATGTGATACACCCTATCTCACCCACATGAAGGTACGTGATACACCCTATCTCACCCACAAGAAGGTATGTGATACACCCTATCTCACCCACAAGAAGGTATGTGATACACCCTATCTCACCCACAAGAAGGTACGTTATACACCCTATATCACCCACAAGAAGGTATGTGATACACCCTATCTCACCAACAAGAAGGTATGTGATACACCCTATCTCACCCACAAGAAGGTATGTGATACACCCTATCTCACCCACAAGAAGGTATGTGATACACCCTATCTCACCCACAAGAAGGTATGTGATACACCCTATCTCACCCACAGGAAGGTATGTGATACATCCTATCTCACCCACAAGAAGGTACGTGATACACCCTATCTCACCCACAAGAAGGTATGTGATACATCCTATATCACCCACAAGAAGGTATGTGATGCACCCTATCTCACCCACATGAAGGTACATGATACACCCTATCTCCCCCACAGGAAGGTATGTGATACACCCTATCTCACCCACAAGAAGGTATGTGATACACCCTATCTCACCCACAAGAAGGTATGTGATACATCCTATCTCACCCACAAGAAGGTATGTGATACACCCTATCTCACCCACAAGAAGGTACGTGATACATCCTATCTCACCCACAAGAAGGTATGTGATGCACCCTATCTCACCCACATGAAGGTACGTGATACATCCTATCTCACCCACAAGAAGGTACGTGATACACCCTATCTCACCCACAAGAAGGTACGTGATACACCCTATCTCACCCACAAGAAGGTACGTGATACACCCTATCTCACCCACAAGAAGGTATGTGATACACCCTATCTCACCCACATGAAGGTACGTGATACACCCTATCTCACCCACAAGAAGGTATGTGATACACCCTATCTCACCCACAAGAAGGTATGTGATACACCCTATCTCACCCACAAGAAGGTACGTTATACACCCTATATCACCCACAAGAAGGTATGTGATACACTCTATCTCACCCACAAGAAGGTATGTGATACACTCTATCTCACCCACAAGAAGGTATGTGATACACTCTATCTCACCTACAGATCAGTAGTACTTCAACTCCCCTCATGAAGTAGAGGAAATAAAAGCATTACGTACTCAATAGGACTGTTTTATAAAGTGTGTGGCTGCAATCAGTCACATTATTAAATAGGGTTAAGGGGAGTATTCCCAGAGGAATTAGTTTAGTAAATTCTCATTTGACAGAGGTCGGTCTAGACAATCCATTCTAGCTCAACAGTTTAGCTGAAATCTTATTCATGCATCCCCCCTACTGTGATACTGGACTCTCTCTGACATGGGTATCTGTCACTGGGGGCAGCATGGTAAGAGGGACTGAATATTACTCACCACTCTCTTGTCTGGGACTCTGTGAGTGAACACTCTATGGAGCCTCCAACTCTTTCCAAGCAGAGGCCCAAAGACCAGAGAGACACCGACATAGAGGAGGCTGATCCGGACCTGGAAAAACACAGAATAAAGTATAGGAAAGACAGAGAAATCAGGATGGGATGACACATGATGGGAGCGCTGGATGGATCCCACCAGGAATAGATTGCCAGTCAGCAATTTAAACTTATCTTTATTATTTTCTTTAAAAGCAACAATCAGAATGGAGGAAAACCATGAAGGTGAAGGAGAAAACCAAACACGCTCTACCTAACGCATTTTGTGAAAAGTCATAGGGAAATCAGGATGGCCAAAATACTGTTATTTATATGCATCTACTACAGAGTTGGACTGCAATTGGACTACAAATCCCAGCAACCCCAGCCAGCTGAGGATGATAGGGGTTGTAGCACAACAACACTTGGAGAGCAACAGCTTGTCTAACATCTGATGCAGTAGATTACCTTTTTATGATATTTAGGATTTACGTTACCTTCATCAGGATGAATGACAACACAGTCACCATGTATGGTCCTATCCTATCCTATCCCATCCTATATAATAATTCGCTAAGTTGTGTGTAACGCCCGACATGCGCAGTAGACACTGCTGCGCGTGCGGCAGTACAGACTACCCGCGCCGGGACTGATACAGAGCTGGGCGCTCCGAAGGAGCGTCCAGCTCTGTATCAGCAGTGGCGCGGATAGTCTCTACTGCGCGTGACTGCCCCGCGACCGGCTGCCAGAGGCACTGTGGCCCGTGTAACGGGCTGTTCAACTAGTATATAATAATTCGCTAAAACGTGTGTAACGCCGCAGTCATGCACAGTAGAAACTACCCGCGGCACGGCTGATACAGAGCTGGACACTCCGAAGGAACATCCAGCTCTGTATCAGCTGCGGCGCGGGCAGTCTCTACTGCGCATGACTTCCCTGCGACTGGCTGGCAGTGGCACTGTGGTCCGTGTAACGGGCTCATGGGCGGATTGTCCTATCGGGGGATCGGGCATCCCCCGGTGGGCTGCAAGATCATGGGCCGGTGGGGGAGATCAGAGGACCTCACCTCACCGTCCCACGATATTTTGAAGAAGAGGTCCGTGTTGCCACAGAAACTCTCTGTGACAGCCTTCACGTTCCTTGTTAATGCAGAGTACCAGGATATGACATAATATCCTGGCGCCTGCTCTCCCATGCCGCACAGGGACCACAAGGGGGCGTCGATAGGGACTTCGGTGCAGCTATTGGGCTGCTTAAAAAAAAATGCCCGGGCTGGTATTCCCCTACAATCCGCCCCTGAACGGGCTCTTCAATTAGTTAGTAAATACAGGGCCAGATTTATAATTAGGCAGAGTAGGCATCTGCCTACAGGCGCACCCTACAGAGGGGCGCCTGTCACTGGAATCATCCGATCATGTGTGTGGGGCAATGTGAGGGTAATATGGAGATGATGGGGGCAATGTGAGGGCAATATGGAGATGATGGGGGGCAACGTGGAGATTAGGAGCATTGTGGAGGTGTCCAGTGGAGATGGCCAATGGGGGGGCACTTCAGATTTCTGTGCCTACAGGCTTGTGAGATGTAAATCTGGCCCTGAGTAAATATATAACTATGTTCCCAGTGTAAAGAGACCCATTTCCTTTCCATTACTTACATTTACCCCAGAGACTGACGTCACCCAAAAAGATTCAGTTACAACTGCTATTTTTATTAACCCTCTGAACACCAGAAAGGTGTTCGTGGGAACAATGGGAAGGAGACAGATTGTATAAGAGAAAATCTCCGGTGACTTGTTTGGATCAGAGGTGAAAGGATTATGGATTTAGTAGTGAGTCCAACACTGACCTGGAAGATGGTTTCCATGGAGACAGTGTGTTCCGGGACCATAAAGAGGAACGCACTGATGTAATTCAGACTGCTGCCCAGCAGAGTGACCAGGTTCAGATTGGGGCTGGACATCTTCACTATCCTGGGACACAGATATATATATAAATGTACAGACAGATACATACAATATTACACACACATAAACAATATTACACATAGATCCAATGTTACACATAGACACACACACACAGAAATACAATGTTACAAAGAGACACAAAGCGATACAATATTACACACTGAGAGATACAATGTTATACAGAGATATATACAATGTTTCACACAGATAAATACAATATCAAACGCAGACAGATACAATGTTACACACAGAGATATATATATTTTACGCACAGATAGACACAACATTACAGATACATACAATATTACACACAGATACAATGTTACACACAGATAGATACAATGCAACATCAACATACAGAGAGATACAATACTTCACACAGATATAGATGCAGTTACACACAAATACAATGTTACACACAAGAATACAATGATGCACAGCCACACAATGTTACAGATAGATACAGTGTTATACACAGACATACAATGATACACAAAGACACAGTGTTACAGTTAGATACAATGATACACAAACACACATTACAGATAGATACAATGTTACACACAGACATACAATGATACACAAAGACACAGTGTTACAGTTAGATACAATGATACACAAACACACATTACAGATAGATACAATGTTACACACAGACATACAATGATACACAAAGACACAGTGTTACAGTTAGATACAATGGTACACAAACACACATTACAGATAGATACAATGTTACACACAGACATACAATGATACACAAAGACACAGTGTTAAAGTTACATACAATGTTATACACAGGCATACAATGATACACAGACACACATTACAGATAGATACAATGTTACACACAGACAAACATATATGTACACCGTTACACATGGGCAAGTACAATGTTATACACAGAAGAATATAATGTTCCTCATACTCACGCACACACTGATGCAATTTTACACACAGACACACAATGTTACACACAGATATATACAATGTTATACACCGACATACATTACACACAGATAGATATAATGTTACAAACGGATCGATACAATGTTATACACAGATATATACAATGTTATACACAGACACACAGAGAGGTAAAATGTTCCACACAAATAGATACATTGTTACACAAAGACACACTGAGAGGCATAGTGTTACACACAGAGAGGTACAATAGTGCACACAGACTCATACAATTTTACACTCAGATGCACACAAGAATACAATGTTACCCACATAGATATAATGTCACACAGACACACAACCAGTGAGACACACATCTACTAACCTGTTCCTGCGGAAGCGTATGGTGAAGATTGAGAAGAAGAGGGACAGGAGGAGCCCACAGCAGAGAAGTGTTCCTGATATTCCCAGGACAGTGGCAGAGATCTGCTTTGTGTCTGATTCCTGCAGTACGGGGAAAGGGTTGTACTGTGTTAGTCATAGAAAAAACAGGAGACTGGTAAAGTAAAAATGATTCCTTTATTGTCTAACTGAGGGACTCCAGGATACGTGTCACACATTATTTGCAAGTACAACATCCCGAGGCAAAGAATTCCAAAGTTTTACCACCCTTACTGTAAAGAATCTGTGCCTTTGTTTTAGTCGAAAGTGCCTTTCCTCTAGTCTTAATGGATGACCTTTTGTTCTTAGTTCAGCTCTTTGCATTAATAAATTGTTCTTAGTATTGACCTTGAATATATGTGTGTAAATGGTAATCATATCACCCCTAAGACCAGTGTTTCTCAACTCCTGTCCTCAGGACCCACTAACAGGCCAGGACTTAGGGATTTCTCTGCTAGATCACAGGTGTGGTGATCAGAGGCTCATTCACATTGATTAACTCACCTGTGTTCTAACAAGGAAATCATGTGATCAGAGGCTCATTCACATTGATTAACTCACCTGTGTTCTAACAAGGAAATCATGTGATCAGAGGCTCATTCACATTGATTAACTCACCTGTGCTCTAACAAGGAAATCATGTGATCAGAGGCTCATTCACATTGATTAACTCACCTGTGTTCTAACAAGGAAATCATGTGATCAGAGGCTCATTTACATTGATTAACTCACCTGCGCTGTAACAAGGAAATCATGTGATCAGAGGCTCGTTCACACTGATTAACTCACCTGTGTTCTAACAAGGAAATCATGTGATCAGAGGCTCATTCACATTGATTAACTCACCTGTGCTCTAACAAGGAAATCATGTGATCAGAGGCTCATTCACATTGATTAACTCACCTGCGCTCTAACAAGGAAATCATCAAATCCTGGCCTGTTAGTGGGTCCTGAGGACAGGAGTTGAGAAACACTGTCTTAGACGGCTCTTCTCTAATGTAAACAAACCCAGTTTGGCTAGTCTCTCTTTATAACTCAGATCCTCCAATCCCTTTATCAGTTTTGTTGTATATCTCTGAACCTTTTCCAGATCAACAATGTATTTTTTAAGAACAGGCGCCCAAGACTGTACTCCATATTCTAGATGAGGCCTAACCAAGGATTTATACAGAGGTAGGATAATATTCCCATCCCTTGCTTCTACACCTCTTTTTATGCAGGCTAGTACCCTATTTGCTCTTACAGCAGCTGAGTGACTCTGCACACTGCTGTGAAGTCTATTGTCTATCAGTACACCTAAATCTTTCTCTAATGAGGATTTCCCAAGTTGTTTCCCATTTAGAGTATATGTAGCAAGTTTGTTTCTACAGCACAAATGCATAACCTTACATTTATCTACATTAAATGTCATCTGCCACTTTTCTGCCTATTCACTTAGTTTATCTAAATCCTTCTGCAGAGATAAAACATCCAGCTGTGTATGTATTTCCTTACATAGCTTAGTGTCATCAGCAAAGATTGAGATGCTACTTTCAATTCCCACTTGTAGATCATTAATAAACAAATTAAAAAGCATTAGGCCCAGGACTGAACCCTGTGGCACCCCACTTATAACCCTAGACCAATTTGAAAAAGTTCCATTTACAACAACTCTCTGCCATCTATCATTTAACCAGTTCTCAGTCCATGTACAGATATCACCGCCCAAACCGGAGCCTTTTAATTTATGCAGTAACCTGTTGTGATGATGTAATGATGTAATACTTTGCTGATTTTCCTAACAATTAAAGGGATAGTAATACTTAAAATGTAAAAAAAAAATGTTGTAGGGCTTATCCCCCTGAGTAAAACAAGAGTACTCCCACTGCTGAAAGGTGTTTCATTCAAAAGTTATTACTTTTCAAAGTTGAGTTTTGTAGGTGCAATATCACAGTGGCCTGAAATTGTACAGTGGCGTTGTTGCTGCACGATCCTATGGACAGTTCTGGTCCCGGGACCATAAATCTCCATAGGATGGTGTAGCAACA